>CM072521.1:6248390-6298390 GCA_036898135.1 Oncomelania hupensis | reverse complement strand
TCCAGTGGACCACGGACTTAGCAGAATGTTCGTCGCTTATATATAGAGATGTGGAGCTAATCACTGAGGGCTACTTCGGCCTTCAGTGATAAGCTCTGCACACACCTATTATACAGGGTTGTGCAGTATCTCGTCTCATATGTTACAGACGAGAAGGCAGTGTATCGTGAGCCCAACAAGGCGAAAGACAAGAACAAGTCGTTGCTGAACGTTGGTCTGCAGAGGCCCCTAAAGCACTGAGCTAAGAGAGCCCACCATTCTAGCCACAGGGAGAAAACTCCAAGACAACACAGCTTGTCAAGGAATCAACCACAACACAGCTCTTCAGACACTGAGCTAAGCACACAGCCTTCAGTGCACCCAAATCCGTATAAACGGACCACAGTAGTCCACTCTTCAAGAACTCTGACCATTAGGGCAGAAAGTATCCAGTGCCCGATGAAGATAAAGTAGCTGCATAGAACTATCAAGAACGAACCATTCGCATTGACATTTGAACTTTTAAGTTAGTTTCGTACTTCGAAGATCGTGTATAGAGTAGAGGAAATAAATGTGTGATATTTACTGTTTTCAAGTGGCTGGACTACATATGTTTCATAGCCGTGTGAAAGCTAGTGTGACAGCTATCTCTGTACCCCAGCCTAAACACAGACCGAGCTAAACAAATAAATGTATTAAGTTGAGTCAGAGGGAGATTACTAGCGATCCCCACCGACAATAGACGAGTGGGTAATAGCATTCCATTGTGCAGAGCCCAGCAACAATAAAACCCCACGTCACACTTACTGAGCATTTTTTTAAGGGTTCTGTCTCTTACCGGCTTTGGTCAATGCTATTTTTAGCTCCAGAATGTTGGCTAGCCCTCGCTATTAATAGACACAACTACGGGAATTTGTTCATTTTAAGAAAACCAATATATATATATATATATATATATATATATATATATATATATATATATATATATATATATATATATATATATATATATATATATATATATATATATATATATATATATACTTTCAAATAAGTTATTTTTTGTTGTGGGGCAACAATCACTGTGAAGGTTAAGAGGATCTGTCTAGGGAACGTGCTCAAAGTGCGCCCTTTTAATATCATAGAAATCAAGATGACTTGGTCCAAATCTTTAACTTCATAGAAATCAAGATGGCTTGGTCCAAATCTTTAACTTCATAGAAATCAAGATGGCTTGCTACAGTCCTTTAACGTCATAGAAATCAAGATGGCATGGTCCAGACCTTTAACGCCATAGAAATCAAGATGGCTTGGTCCAGACCTTTAACGCCATAGAAATCAAGATGGCTTGGTCCAGACCTTTAACGTCATAGAAATCAAGATGGCTTGGTCCAGATCTTAACATAATAGAAATCAAGATGGCTTGGTCCAGACCTTTAACGTCATAAAAATCAAGATGGCTTGGTCCAGACCTTTAACATCATAGAAATCAAGATGGATTGGTCCAGACCTTTGACATCATAGAAATCAAGATGGCTTGGTCCAGATCTTAACATAATAGAAATCAAGATGGCTTGGTCCAGAGAATAACACATTTGGATTATGGAAGTAGCAATACAGTTTTTTATATTTGTAGACAATGACTGCTAAGTAGTTCTTGAGCTGAAAACCGCGCTGCATATATAAACGATCACATAAAAAAATTAATATTTTAAATGCAATTAATTTGTCATCTTGTTACAGTAACACCGGCAGATCATGTTTAGGCTGCATGTTTGTATTTTATTTCAACCCATTGCATAATGTCTCACTGCGCAAAATAGTTTCGTCTACAGGTTGAAGTGAAATTAACATTTGAGTCTTGAGTTTTGAGTCTTTGAGTCTTCATTCCTAGTCAGTGGCGTAGCTAGGAATTTGGGGGCCCTGGGGGCTTGGCCACTTTGGGGGCCCACGCATTTTGACATTCGACATCATGACATGAGATAATGTACTTAATATATAAGTCTAAATTTACTAACTTATATAACAACATGAATAGCAAGATTACATGGCGGTGGCGTAATATTTCATATTTAATGTAAAAACAAAAATTTTGCACACTCCTTTGGGGACCCCCTCAAGTGGGGGTCCGGGAGGACTGTCGAATTTCGACCCCCTCTCTCCCTCCCCTAGCTACGCCAATGTTCCTAGTACTGCTAACCGTCACTATCACTGTCGTTATCGCAACATCATTTTGGCGTTGAATGGTAGAATTTAAGAAGCGCTAGAACTGGTTATAAGTAGGTTTAAACTGCAGAAATGGCTTTGTGACATGGAATTGTTCTTTTGTGAGTGGGCATAATGGCCTTTATACTTTCTATAGCTCTTTTACTAAAAGGGGGATTATGTTTCACTGCAGTAAACATCTCTCTCTCTCTCTCTCGCTCTCTCTCTCTCTCTCTCTCTCTCTCTCTCTCTCTCTCTCTCTCTCTCTCTCTCTCTCTCTCTCTCTCTCTCTCTGTCATCTCTCCCGCTGAAATAAAGCTTGTGGCCTTTGTCAGTCGTTGTTCCACCTAGACCTTTCCAGCGCAGTTCGCTGATACCTAGAACGTTCCATCGAAAGTGGTCCAGCTCGTGGGCCAGTTCTTCTAATTTTCCATCCGCAGTTAGGGTCCTGACATTCCAGGTTCACCTGACGATGTTGTTTCTCATGCGGATCTACCTAAGTTGTCCATCAGTACCCCTCTTATCACCTCCGTCCTGGTGGCCAACGGAAGTCGCAGTCCTTGGTTACCCAGGCGACGACCGATCGGTATGAAGTGTATGGTTCTTTTCATCATGCAGTGTGTCTTGGGCAAGAAACACCTGGCAGGGCCCAGTCCTCTCCAGGCTGTTGGCTACAGCCGATATCCAGTGTGGCTCGCATTGGCCCCGAGCACGTGGTCGTTGAACCTGTAGTAACATGAGGTTCCTCCGTCCTGGCCGGTGATTTCTGTGTAGAAGACTTCGCCCAGTGATGCCGTGCTGACATTACCCTTGTTAGTCGCCTCTTACGACACGCCGGGAAACGTTGGGTCTATTCTATTCAGTGCCCGAATCCAGAGGGCAAAGAGAAAGATACAGACAGATTGATATCGACAGCAAGGAGGCGACCAAGTCATACTGTCAAACAGGCACACAGACAGATAAATAGACAGACAGCAAGACAAACAGACAAAGAACAGAGAGAACTACAGAAAAATAATCACTGCGACAGTAGCTTGCCATTCTTTTTCCCGTCCAGCGACCCGTTATCGCCATCGGCACTTCCGCTTTCTCAACGCACCGGACATGACGTCACAGACAGTTATGTCCCCTTTGGTCGCCGCTGAAGTAGAAAAAGAAGAGTCCTTAAACTAATTACCTCTTCTGAATCTGCTTTCCCTTTTGTTTCGAGTACATTGGCTTTCAAAATAATCATTTGAAGTACTGCCTGAATCTATTTCGGCCATTTGTTTCGAGTCAGTTGCTTTACAAAATAATCCGTTGAAGTACTGCCTGTAAGTCTACTACTTCGTCCATTCGTACCAAATCTGTTGCGTTACGAAATAATCAGTGGCTAGATTTTTTGGGGGCAAGGAAAAAAATATTATTAGTCTATGTCAGTAATGGTCAACATTACCTGCAATTGTGTTCCTTTGCCATCTATCTATCTCTTTATCTTTCTCTCTTGCTCGTTCACACACAGTGGCGCTCGCTACCTTAGTGTGAAACGTTCGCAGGATTATGTCCCCGGCCAAAATACTCGTATCTTAAAGTCCTCGCCGCAATGATCAATACAGTAAACAGACCCAAACTATGGTCGACTATACTATATAAAGGTTATACAAAGAACTGTTGCATTCAAAGGACTGCAAATGCCATTGGTAGTTTTTACTGCCTATATGTCATGCCATACATACCCTTTTTCTACCCGATGTCCCACATCCCGTACTCTGCTTTTGGCTGATGAGGGGAAATTTAGTGTTCTTTTAGAGCCTACTGAGAAAATCAAAGTGCTGCTTGGAACACAATACAACCTCCTTCATCCTAACCTTCCCCCCCTGCCCTCCCTCATTCTCTCTCAACCCTTGGGTTTCCAAAGTCCTCAATTACCAATGTCAACCTTTCTTTTAGAAAAAACAAAAGTAATCCAACAAAATTCTCCGGTCACCATACCAATTCGATCCCACCTTGTCTCCACGCGAGACTAGGTAATAAAATCCAAAATATTCGAACTGTTTTAACCGCGGAACTATTACTTCACTCCCATATTGGACTATAGAGTTCTATTGTACACACGCTTCTGTTGGTGGTATTTTGGTTTTGGCTATACTTCCTCCCTTGCAACAACAGCCTCACAAACCGCACTTCATAAAACCACAAACACACACACACATACACACACGCACACACACCACCCCGCTTCCGACTTCTTTATGTCCCATTTCCGCCAAACAATGCACCTGGCCACATAAGGCAGTTGAGAAAAAATGCACCTAGTCACATCGTGCAGTTAAGAAGGAAAAGAAATAATATCACCTGGCAAAATTGTGCAGTAAAACAATTCGTTTATATAATTGCATTTAAAACCTGTCATAAACTTAAGATGGAAAATAAAAATTTAGCCAAAATAAATTGACAATTTTTTAAAACGTCGCTTCTGCCCTTCCTCTGTCTCTCTCTAGCTCTCTCTCTATCACCCTCACTCACTCACTCTTTGAAGGCACACACATGCACGTCTGGATATATATTGCCGAACAAACACATGGATAAATAACTAAAAAAAAACAAAAAAAAAACAAGCAAATACACAAACGCAGAAACTGTGTAAAATCATTACATTGTTGAATGTTACATTGTTAAATGACTAGACGGTAAATAAAACAAAGGAACTGAACTGAACGCATAAACTGCAACCTTCGCAAGCTGCATACTGCGACAGTGTGAAGACAGCATCCCAAAATGGTCATCAGCGGCCTTTGGCATACTAAGCGCTCCTTGTCCGCTCAGATGGAGGAGAAGGAGGAAATGCCTGTTTTTGTAACGTTAACTGATGCAAGACCATTGCAAGGAAGTAGGCGCAGAGGAAGGCCAAGAAAGAACTGGACAGACGAGGTCACAAAACAGGGACGGCGCTGGACATGTCACGTCTACTGACAACAGCCACAGACAGAATAAAATGGCGACAGCATCCTTCATGTCTCCCTAACGGCCCCACAAGATAGATAGATAGATAGATAGATAGATAGATAGATAGATAGATAGATAGATAGATAGATAGATAGAGAGATAGATAGAGAGATAGATAGATAGATAGATAGATAGATAGACAGATAGATAGATAGATAGATAGAGAGATAGAGAGATAGAGAGATGGATAGAGAGATAGAGAGATAGATAGATAGAGAGATAGATAGAGAGATAGATAGATAGATAGATAGATAGATAGATAGATAGATAGATAGATAGATAGATAGATAGATAGATAGATAGATAGATGGATAGATGGGTAGATGGATGGATGGATAGATAGATAGATAGATAGATAGATAGATAGATAGATAGATAGATAGATAGATAGATAGATAGATAGATAGATAGATAGATAGATAGATAGATAGATAGAGAGAGAGAGAGAGATAGATAGATAGATAGATAGATAGATAGATAGATAGATAGATAGATAGATAGATAGATAGATAGATAGATAGACAGATAGATAGACAGACAGACAGACAGACAGATAGACAGACATACAAACAGACTGTAACGAAGGGTTTTTTATGTATTGTAATCTAAATAAATATATGTATAACTACTTATGGTGTATTGAATGAGTGTGTGAGTGCGGCTGTCTGACGTTCAGTATAAGGTGTGTGTTCTATCTCTGTTTACTATACTCATACACTGCCACACACGTACTTACAGACAAAGACAAAGAATACACAGCTATTTCTCTTTGCCCTCTGTTATTCTATTCTCATTCAATTATTCACATATACACAATAAATCCTTCACGTATACAACAAGTTACAGATACATTAAATCATACAATTCTTTCCAGCTGTTACACTCCGTTTGATGTTGGTGTTTTCTATCAGTATCTGATTCAGCCCCAATGCTTGAATTCCTGATAGGGTGTAACTCAGATTCGTTTATTCACACAGCCCGTCCAAACAGCATACAAGTCACAAAGTCGACGTATGGAGTTTTCCACTTTTATTCAGCACACATCAACAACTGCATACAATCGCATTTTCACTCTCAAATTTCACTTTCCAACTTACTATCAACAACTCTCAACTTTTTTAACATTGCGGCGCTTATATAGTCTATACATACACGGGAAAAATCGAGAATAATCTACATAAAACACCACAACCAATCAAAAGTAATTTCATCATCACGTGACTCACGTCATACAACCTCATTTGGAATGGAAGCTTCCATGGTAACCAACAGAATAATCCACACGCTTCGATCGATAGTAAACAACCGACTCGAGAACGTTCTCAAACAATATCGAGCAACTAAAAACATCAACGTTACACAAAGCTTCTTCTAATAACAACGCAAAATCAAATCAAAGATAAATGTGTTGCCGCATGACAAAACCCGGCTAAAGACGCCAGGATTGATTCGCTGCTACAGCCGTAAAACACTAAAAATACGCTACCCCATCAATTTTAAGATTGTTGCCTCTTTGTCTTTGTTTAAGACTTTTCTTTAATATCCCAAACGGATTTTGTTCAAAAATGACTAAAACATTGTTTATTTTGTTGATTTTGATAAGGGTGTTGATCACACCTTGCTAAAACAATGGCACTAATTGACCTCCGATACCCCAACTTTTCTTGTCCGACTATGAAGGGAAATCCCCAATGTGGATTGATATATAACGTCTGGAGAGTGAAAAGTCCCTATTGCTACTACTTTTTGGTACATAAAATTGTGTGGCGTATGAATTTTTCATGAAATTCCTTGTTCCGAAGCTTGCTTGTGACACAAGTTGTGTTCGAATGTGTCTCTAGCCAGGTCGTGAAAAACTGAAGTGTTTCCTATAGATTTTCGACGATTTTTAGTTCAAAGTGAATTTTTTTAATGTAGATAAACTCATCATACATCTATTTCAAGTGTTTTCTTGCAATATTTATGTTGCATTTGTTAGAAACAATTTGTCAAAGTAAGTGACCGATTCTTCTTGGAAACCGGAAGTGATGGCTTCGTCTTCAGCGTCAATAGATGTGTCGTCTGCTAGAGTAGCTAGGGCCTTGAATCGACCCGGTTTTGCTTCTGAAGAGCTCCAAGACCTGCTTTCGGACTATTTTTATGAGGGTGCCAGTGGGAACTGTGATGAGGATTATGATTCTGACGAGCCGAAGCTTGATCCCGTTAATAAACTATACTGTTTGTTTTCATTCAATGATTCATGTTTCGTAGGCCTCTTCGCTATTGGCGTGTCTTTAATAATCCGTCATTCTACTTGCATAGATTTAGGTAAAGGTTGAAAAGGCGATATCAGTGAAAGAATTACAGTATGAGTGTGGAAAATATTTCAGTAGTATATTTTGTTGGGTGGAGGTGGGGTGGGGTGGTTGAAAAGGTAAGTAGTCTGGCCTGCATTCAATATTACTAGCATGACAAGTTGACTATGTTCTCAGTATTTATTATTGTTGGTTTGTCTGTTTTAGGAAATGAACATGAGGACTATTTACCAAATTACTAGTAATTAGTATTTGTTTTGATATTTGTGCTTATTTAAACATTATAGAGCAAAATGACATGTTATTTTGATTTACACCTGTGACGCGACAGATTTATTCGACGTGCGGAAGGGAGTGGAGAATCGGGGAATTATTAAAGCTTGATTATTAGGACTGAAAACTACCTAATGAAACTTTTGTTTTCGGTTTGTAATCTTTGTTTGACTATTTGAACTGAGCTGATGTAGCTGCTTGCAATTAAACAAAAGATTACTTGACGGACGAGGGATTTAAGAGGGGGGGGGGGGGGAGGGAGGGGGCATTATGATAGGGTTTATTTTAGAAAAATGATTGATTCAGGCCATGTTCTTGATATATTATTATGTGTTTGAGTTATTATAGAGTTGCTAAACACTTGTTTGTTTTATTTCTAATATGTTTAAAAACACTATGCATTATGGATGGGTACAGAATAAAATTGTGCGTACTGTTTTAATTTGTTTATGTTCAGTATTGTGTGAATGGTGTATAATGTGAATTTTCTCATCTTATCTCAACTCACTGCCATATTGCTGCCATCTTCCTGATTGTTTTGATACCAAATACATGCATGGGAAAATTCTGGTTGTGAAGTAATGATCATTTTACAATTCAAAACTTTGAAGGCAATTTCTGGAAATTAGCCCCCGAGAAAATAAAATATTTTAAAAAATCATAAAACATCAACCAATAAAGATAAAACAATTCTGTTTTTTGCATTTTGAAGATTATTTTTAGTACTTTGTTAATAAATAAATAAGTAATTTTTCATATTTTGACACTTTAGCCTGGTTTTCTCATGCTGCAACACAAATACACTCTATTACTGCATGCGTTGCAAAATAAAACGAACAGATCTATCGCGCGCGTCACACACAAGCCTACCATTGCACGCGCTTCACACATAACATCGTGCGCATTTCATACGCACCATTCGCGTTTCAACGTAACATAACCCCCCACTCAAGAAGAAATTTACCTAATTTCTTTCAACAACGTTGAAACGTAATGCACAAACAAAATCAGAAATTAGAACTTATTTCAGACTGTCTGAATACTGTCAGTGTTCACAGTTCATTCACACAGAGTCAATGTTCTTTACTCACATACTCTGCTGAGGAAGTCCGCACCAACATTGTCTGATCCTTTAATTGATTCTACTCGCATGTTAAAGTTCTGCAAGTACATAGCCCATCTCATGATGCGACTGTTCACAAACTTGGCAGAGTTCAAGTAAGTTAGCGGCTTGTGATCAGTCTGTAGCACGAACTTCACTCCTTGAAGGTACAGTTCGAACTTCCGGATTCCCCATATGATGGCAAGGCACTCTTTTTCCATGGTCGAGTAATTTTTCTCAGCTCTGGACAGCTTCTTGCTGGCGTAACTGACCGGAAATAGTTTCCCTTCGTGTTCTTGCATCAGTATGGCGCCGATGCCTTCGTCCGCTGCGTCTGTTCTTAAGACGAATTCCTTGGAAGTGTCAGGCAGTCTTAGCACCGGATCCTTCGAAAGGAGGTCGCGCACAGTCTGGTATGCCTTCTCCTGAGACGGTCCCCACTGCACTTGGTTTGGACAGCCTTTCCGCACCAGGTCCGACAAGGGTGCTGTGATGGCGGAGTAGTTTGGTACAAACTCCCTGTAATATCCAGCCAACCCCAGGAAAGATCGCACCTGCTTCTTGGTTTGGGGACGTGGAGCGTTCAGAATCTTGGTGACGTTTTCTAGTAGAAGCCCCTTTTGTCCTTCTTTCAGCGAATGGCCGATAAAGTCTACGTTGTCAGTCCCCAGAATGCACTTACTGGGTCTCACAGTCAGGTTAGCTTCTGTTAGACGGTGAAACAGCTCCCTCAGGGTCTGCAGATGCTCTTCCCAGGTGCGAGTGTGGACTAGCAGGTCGTCCCAGTAACACACGACATTGTCCATCCCATTGAGCATCTTCCTCATTCCTCTCTTTAGGGTAGCTCCGCTGTTGACCATGCCAAAGGGCATCCTTAGGCACTCATACGTCCCATCAGGAGTTATGAAAGCAGTCTTTGGTATGTCCTGTTGACGCACGGGGACCTGCCAATAACCCTTGCTGAGGTCAATCTTTGAGAAGATTCTACTCCCCGATAGTTGGCGGAAGAGGTCTGCTGCGGTAGGCATCGGCTCAGGGTCGAAGACGGTGATCTTATTAACCTTCCTGTAGTCGATGCACACTCTGTTGCTCCCGTCCTTCTTCTTCACGACCACGACAGGGGACGCGTAGGGGGAACTGGACTCCCTGATGATGCCCATCTTCAGCATCTCATCGATATCTTTCTTCAAGGATTCACGGGCCTTGAAAGGGATCGGGAAGGGCTTGGATCGAACAGGGATATTCGAAGTGAGGTGGACTTCGTGTTCGACCAAAGTTGTAGAGCCAGGGACATCGCTGAAGTTGTGGGGAAACTCGCCCATAAGGTCCTTGAGCTCCATCTTTTGATCTTCCGTCAAGCTTGGTCCTAGCTTAACATCATCGATACCTTCTTTGCTGTGGAAGTCTCCCAGTTCCAACAGTTCCTCGCTGTCAAAGCTGTCGTCGATCTCAGCTGCTGTCGCTGCCTGTACAGTCTCCAATGGCCTTTCCACGTACAGTTTAAGGAGGTTGGCGTGGTATATCTTGGAATGCTGGCCGACCTTCACCTTGTAGTCGTTGATTCCCACCACGGTCTCCACTTCGTACGGGCCTTTCCACTGCATCAGCAACTTATTATGATCAGTAGGTAGCAGCACCAGCACTTTGTTGCCAGGTTTAAACTTCCTGTTCACAGCCCTACGGTCATAGTAGTGCTTTCCACAGTCCTGGGACTTCTTCAGGTTTTCTCTGGCTATCTCGAGAGTCTGCTCCAGCTTCTCCCGTAGCTCAAACACGTACTGGTAGCTGTTCTTCACCTCTGGGGTGTCTACTTCTTTCGTCCACAGTTCTTTCAGGATGTGCATCGGCCCTCTGATGGTTCTTCCGTACAGCAGCTCGAACGGAGAAAAGCCGGTGGACTCCTGCGGTACTTCTCTGTAGGCGAAAAGTAAGGCGTTGATATAGCGATGCCATTGTCTGGGCTGCTCGCTGCACAGTTTCTTCAGGGTGGACTTCAGCGTAGCATTGAACTTTTCGACGAGCCCGTTGCACATTGGATGGTAGGGTGTCGTAGTTAAATGCCGGATGCTCAGCAATCTGTTGACCTCCTTCATGCAGTCAGAGACGAACTGCGTCCCGAGGTCTGTCAGAATTTCTTCGGGCACTCCAAGTCTACTGAACATGTCCACCAGTGCCTCTGCTACCGTTTCAGTGTCAATCTTCTTCAGTGGCACTGCTTCTGGGTACCGAGTCGCATAGTCCACTAAAGTCAGTACCCACCGATGACCTTCTTCACTCGGAGGTCTTATTTCGCCGATTAAGTCTAAGGCCACCCTTTTGAAAGGTCGGTCGATCAGAGGCATCCTCTGCATAGGCACTTTCGGGACCCTTCCTCGAGGTATGGTTTTCTGGCAAATGTCACATGATCGGCAGAAACGGCTGACGTCCGCATGAAGTCCTGGCCAGTAGAACACCGCCTGGATTCTATCCGACGTCTTCTTGATACCCAGGTGACCTCCCATGATCGAGTCATGCGCTACTTCCATCACCTGGCGCCTTAGGGGTAACGGTACCAATACTTGACGTAGTGGTTTCCCTCCGTTGACCCTCGGGTGCTGGAAGATTCGATACAGGATCTTGGCCTTCACCTCAAAATAGACCGTACCACTGCCTTTGGTCACGTGGTCTTGGCGGTTCCTGTACTTGTTTAAAGTGCTATCAGCTTCCTGGAGCTGGATCAGCTTATCTCTGTCCACGATGGCAGCTTTGGAGTTGTCGGCGACCTTCAGTGGCGTAGACATCTTGTCTCTCTTGGCCTGGGCCCTGGTAGTAACAGCACCGACGATCTCTGGTCGGCAGGGCTGAGCCGGAGTAACCACATTGTCCCGTAGCAGCTCTGTAAGGTCTCCATCGGGAAACGGCAATGGATCCTCCTCCACAACTTCGACGTGTTGAGTTGAGGCAGGACTCCACTCTGGATCGGGGTCGTCGGGTCGTCTCGCGCCGTCGATATTCCCGATCATCAAATCATACAGCGGCTTCTTCAGGCAAACCGCTTCGACTTCGCCTATGTAGAAAGGGGTGTTGACATGAATCTTCGCAACTGGCGCTTTCAAACATTTGCTGTCGGCCATAAGTGTCCATTTTGAATCGCCAGTGAATTGTTCTTTAGCGATTAGGTCTTCTCTGACGATGACCCCACTACAGCCAGAGTCTCTTAAGACAGCCACTTCATGATTTCCGACGCGTCCCTTGGAAACAGGCATGTTCTGTACGGTCACAGCTGCGCTGGCGACGACGGGGATGGATTTTCCGTTGGCAAGGAGAAGTTGGCCATCGGTCATGCACTCTTGCACGTCCGCAGGAGTAGCTGTGCGCTTGGCCCCACTCGGAAGAATGACGCTCCCGCCGCACACTTGATGGTCAGATCTACTGTTTTGCCGTTGATTGGAGAAACGTCTCTGTCGGTTGCCCGCCGCTGCATTGTCCGTACTGCCCCGCTGTCCGCTACTTTTGTTTTGAGGACAGTTAGCCGCTCTGTGGTCTGTAGCGTTGCAGGTGAAACAGCCTCTTGAATGCCCTTCCCTGGGAGGAGGCGTGGAGTCCGTCTGTTTCTGGTTCGTCTGGCTCCCCTGGATCTGGTTCACGTGGTTTCCAGTCTTCTGAAAATGTTTCGTCGCGCTGGGTGGCCCCAGGGTCTTCCCATGAGCGATGAGATATCTTTCAGCAGCCTCAGTCACATCTTTAAGCGTCTGCAGCTTTTGTTCTTCTAAGTGGGTCGCTAGGTCCTTGTGACAGGCATTGAGGAATTGCTCCTTCACGATCGGGTCATGGAGACTATCGTAAGACTTTCCTTTGCCTGATAACTCCACCCACTTGTGTAGATATGACGACAGGCGCTCCACAAACTGCTTTGGCGTCTCGTCTGACTTAGGCCGGCATTCACGGAAGCGTTTACGGTAGCCCTTCTCTGTAAAGTTGTAGCACTGCAATAGGGCCTCTTTCAAGACGTCGTAGTCTTTAGCGTCATCGTCCGACAATCTGGTGTAGACGTCGAGTGCTTGCCCCGTCAGATGAGCACTTAGTCGAATCGCCCAGTCTTGAGGTTGCCAGTTAGAGCTTTTGGCAAACCTTTCAAATCTCGCCAAATAACTGTCGATCTGGTCCTTCCCGTCGACAAACGCTGGCAATTTTGGAGCTTTGTTGTCACTGATAACTTGTGGCGCATTCTGCTGTTGCTGGATACGCGCCATTTCTAGCTGGAACTCAAGACGCTTCAGCTCGAATTCTCTGTCTTTTTCTTGCCGCTGCTGTTCAATTTCTAGACGCTTCTGTTCTAATTCTCTTTCTTCACGGCGACGCTGCTCTTCTAATTCTCGTTCTTCGCGCCGTCGCTGTCCTTCTCTTTCTTCACGCAATATTCTCTCCTGGAATTTGACGTACTCCGTCAGCTGTTTGCCTTTTAGATTTAGTTCAACCCCTTTCTGCCAGAGGTCCGCCATCTTGATGCTTTTCTGGAAAGTTCTTTTCTGGAAAGTTCTTGACTGTGCTGTACCTTTCTAGACTGTTCTAGAACAGCACGCTTTCTGCAGTAGCGCTGATGCTTGTCACTAGTCGCTTTCGCTGACGCAGGCCCCGCTGTCCTCGTCGTATGCGACGCTGCACCACGCTGGTGTTGATGTACACGCTCCTGTGCTGAAGTAGACGCGACGTCCGCTCGCCGCTCTCTCTAATACTGGCGATGTAGCTCCTAGACTGTCCCTCAACGTAGTCTTGCGGCAGCCACGTAGTCCCGCTCTGTTGTTCGCTCACGAAGCAACTCTTCGGCGACTACACGCCCTTGCAGTCAACCCGAACCTATCGGATGTAGTCCCAGTATGTTGGCCCCTCTCGACGCAACTCGTTGGCGGCTACCCTCGATGACTGCCTCTCGTAACGTTGACTCGCTTGTTGTAGCAGTTGAACCCTTGGCTATGGCGTGAATCGCGGCTTGACCCCCAAAATGTTACACTCCGTTTGATGTTGGTGTTTTCTATCAGTATCTGATTCAGCCCCAATGCTTGAATTCCTGATAGGGTGTAACTCAGATTCGTTTATTCACACAGCCCGTCCAAACAGCATACAAGTCACAAAGTCGACGTATGGAGTTTTCCACTTTTATTCAGCACACATCAACAACTGCATACAATCGCATTTTCACTCTCAAATTTCACTTTCCAACTTACTATCAACAACTCTCAACTTTTTTAACATTGCGGCGCTTATATAGTCTATACATACACGGGAAAAATCGAGAATAATCTACATAAAACACCACAACCAATCAAAAGTAATTTCATCATCACGTGACTCACGTCATACAACCTCATTTGGAATGGAAGCTTCCATGGTAACCAACAGAATAATCCACACGCTTCGATCGATAGTAAACAACCGACTCGAGAACGTTCTCAAACAATATCGAGCAACTAAAAACATCAACGTTACACAAAGCTTCTTCTAATAACAACGCAAAATCAAATCAAAGATAAATACACTCTATTACTGCATGCGTTGCAAAATAAAACGAACAGATCTATCGCGCGCGTCACACACAAGCCTACCATTGCACGCGCTTCACACATAACATCGTGCGCATTTCATACGCACCATTCGCGTTTCAACGTAACACCAGCATATAAATAAATCACACAGCTGATAAATAAGCACACATAGTTAACGTGGTACGTTTACCCAGTTAAGTTGATGGGGCCACATAGTTACTACCAGAGTTCAACGCTAGCAAAAGTCGTTGTCCTTTCTAAGGACGTCACTCGACTCTTCTCTTTTCCATTAGCACCGGAGCACAGAAAATGTCACAGTTTTTATTTAGGCCTACTGACCGTGTTTCGCGGATCAAACACTCCCGGCGCGGTATTCACAGCCGACGCTGGGGTCACAGCCACACACTGAAGACGCTGCAGTTGTCTTCGTGGCGTTGATCCGGAGATTCACTTCGGTACCGTTGTTGCAATTCTGCACCAGTGATGGTATCCGAAGGAGAGCTACGGCGATGATGGTGTCCACATCAGGTCAAGCCAGTGATGTCATGGGGACCAAATCCATCCGCCGCACATCAGGGGTCCTTTGCTCCGTAACCGCTCCGTAACCGCTCCGCTGTATACAACATGTACACAATCGTAAATTTTTGCTCTTATCCTTAAAGAGACTGTATGTCTTTATAGCTCACATTGAGCAAGGATCATTTCCCTTTGTAGAATGTCTCTACACGCCACCACAATCACTACAATCACTACTGTCACCATTCCTGTGACAATACCTAGTATAGCCACTTTACACACATTGCATAGGCTACACACAAGGGACTATGAGCCAAATATTACAAACACAGCTCAACTTCATTTTATAACATATTTATACCCATTCATTCATCAATAGATATACAAATTACACAACTGAAATACGTTCCTATTTCAGCCCCATATCTTCACATATGAATGAATATAAGAATGGCATCATAATTACAAACTGAGTCACACATACATGTATACACATGATCAAATAAATATTGACACGAGTTATCGAACTTTGTTTTCAAACATGGGTTCTTCTGTACCCTAAACGTACTAATTTACAAAAAGCAATATTTTCCCTTTTCGTAAAGATAGCTTAGCAGTTCATTATAAATACCACTAATAATAATAATAACAATAAATACCTGTATTCTTTATACAGCAAAAGTAATTCCTAAAGAATCAGGTCTTTCTAGAGCACCCCACGTAAAAACGTCCTGTCACTAAGGCTGATGTATAGTCTCTGATCTAACAACAGCTCAGAAACTATTCGAAAAATTATGCAGTGACGTCATACCGTCTTCCTACAGAAAAGTGTACGAACTGCGTCCGTTACACAGACATATAGACAGATAGATAGATAGACAGATAGATAGACAGACAGATAGATAGATAAATAGATAGATAGATAGATAAATAGATAGACAGATAGATAGATAGATAGATAGATAGATAGATAGATAGATAGATAGATAGATAGATAGATAGATAGATAGATAGATAGATAGATAGATAGATAGATAGATAGATAGATAGATATATAGATAGATAGATAGATAGAGAGAGAGAGAGAGAGAGAGAGAGAGATGGATAGATAGATAGATAGATAGATAGATAGATAGATAGATAGATAGATAGATAGATAGATAGATAGATAGATAGATAGACAGACAGACAGACAGACAGATAGACAGACATACAAACAGACATATAGACAGATAGATAGATAGACAGATAGATAGACAGACAGATAGATAGATAAATAGATAGATAGATAGATAAATAGATAGACAGATAGATAGATAGATAGATAGATAGATAGATAGATAGATAGATAGATAGATAGATAGATAGATAGATAGATAGATAGATAGATAGATAGATAGATAGATAGATAGATAGATAGATAGATAGATAGTCCCACAGCCTTGTGGCCGTAGGGGAGCGTGATGTTGGAGATCACACTTATCTTGGGCCAGCGTAATGAGAGTGATGCCCATCTCTCTCCCTCGCTGCTTTACCTTCCCCACCCTTAAGAGAGTAGGTACTCAGTCACAGTTGAGTCAACTGGGGGAGTTGTTATTTGTCGCTTCACGTTTTGCGGTCACCCATCCAAGTGCTAATCGGTCCTGATTTGGCTCGGAAGAGTCCGCTGGACCTAAAGCAACAATAAATCAATCAATCAATCCAAGTGCTAACCGCACTGAACGGTGCTTAACATGTGACACAGTAGCGAGTGCTCCAACCACTGCGCTATCCGACACCCCAGAGATAGATAGATAGATAGATAGATAGATAGATAGATAGATAGATAGATAGATAGATAGATAGATAGATAGATAGATAGATAGATAGATAGATAGATAGATAGATAGATAGATAGATAGATAGATAGATAGATAGATAGATAGATAGATAGATAGATAGATAGATAGATAGATAGATAGATAGATAGATCAACAAAACTGCAGCTGCATACTGCGGGTGCTAAAGCAGCGAAAATGGTTGTCAGCTGCCTTTTGCAGACGAAGTGCTCCGGCCGTCCACTCAGACTATCGATCGGGCATCGATCTACAAATATTTGATCAGGGTCCCCTTACCTGTCTCCAGTCACACGTGCATTGAGAGGTCGGACCCGCGTCCATCCGATTCGGAGTGCTACTACCATTGTGTGGCCCGAATCTACCTCTTTTTTTTTAAAATTATGGACGTTATTGGAAGATGGTGGATAGGGAAAGTGAAAGCTGAAGAGGAGAGGAAAGAAAGAAACAAACAAACAAGAAGATGACGACGAAGAAGAAGAACAACAACAACGACGACGACGACGACAGCGACCAGAAGGATGAAGAAGAAGGAGAACAACAACAGCAATAACAACAAGAACAAGAAGAAGAAAACGAACAATAACAGCAACAGCAACGACGACGAGGAGGAAGAAGAAGAAGAAGAAGAAGAAGAAGAAGAAGAAGAAGAAGAAGAAGAAGAAGAAGAAGAAGAAGAAGAAGAAGAAGAAGGAGAAGAAGAAGAAGAAGAAGGAGGAGGAGGAGGAGGAGGAGGAGGAACAACAACAACAAAGATAACAAGATGACGATGTGTGTGTATACGTGTGCCTGTTTAATTCTGTGAGCTTGAATGTGTGTGTATGATCTTTATCGTCTTGGTGGGAAAAGACGTTAATAAAACAACCCACCAACCAAGATGATGAGGAGGAGGGAGGAGGATTACCAAAAAGAAGGACACAGACCACAACACAATAAACACAGCAGCAACAACAAAAACGGCAGCAATGGTGTTTTAATGACAGGCTCTCTTTTACTGATAGTACTCACCTTTAGGAAGTTCAAAGACATTCGGACAGCGTCGGAAATAGCGACCACAAACACAGCAGCAACGGCCACTAAAGTCATGTTTCGTACCATGTAACTTACAGTCAAAACCTCAGGTTTTACCACGAACTCCTTCGGATGAGAGTATAAACCGAGGTCTAGTCCGAGCACGCGCGCATTCCATGGCACGGCATTTCAAGAGCAGGTCTTAAACGGATGAGTGCCAGTCACGCAAATACACCCACCAGGCACTAGGTCCTTTCTCCCACGTCCCCGGCTGCTCAGGATTGGTTGGGCTCGGTTGTTTGGCTGTCAAGGCAGCCAGTGGGCGCTTCGGGCGGCTTGTGTTATCTCCTGTATTGGCCAGTGAATTGAGCAGCTGTTGAGCTTGAAAAGGGCTACATAAGGACGATGTCATAAATAAACAAATAAATCAAGAACATCGTCCCCTATACGCTTATGTGTCCGGGGACGTTAATCTATTTTAACTAACTAACTAAACAAATAAATACAATTCCCTAACGTGAAACTTTGCAGTCAAAGCCTCAGGTTTACTTTTACCATAAGCTGAATGTCTGTAGTGGATTTTTAATTTATATTTGGCGCTCCAATGTGTTGATCAAAGAGCTGCTCAAGGCACTGTCCAAATTCAGGGTCTAACTGAACCCGCTCAGGACACAAAACTTGCAGCTTTAGCAGCACTGTGAAAGGTCCAGGACAAATTAGTCTTCCGGATGGGCTTGTCTTCGTCTGTACGTGTATTTGGTCGAGCATGTGTTCTACCTTTTAACAAACATTCAGTTCAATTCAATTCAATTCAATTCAATCTTTATTACTATCAAAGGAATGACGCACAGCCATTTGTGTCGCCTTTTGAATAGTACGCACAATAAACCACAATTCTTAAAGACTTACATCTTAACCAACACAATAAATACATTCATTGTCGACATTCATTCATTTGGCTTACCCACACACGACTTATGCATCCCTATCACACGTGTATGCCTTTATAAAAACAGAAAACAAACTTCCTTATTCATAAATAAAAATAAATTCATTAAAATACAATAGCCGGTTTCTTTAACGTGACGCGGCGGAGTCAATGGATGCAGTTGTTTCTTCCCAAAGTAAGCAATACAGTGGTGCTCTACAATGTCTTGTTTAATGTGAAAACTGCAACAACAACAACAACAAAAAAGCAAAAAAAAAAAAAAAAAAAAAAAAAGAATGCTTCTCATCAGTGCGCGAAAAGACCGTATCAACAATTGACAATCAAAGCTTATTGCGTAATATGATGACCAATCAGAGAATGGTACACAAGATTTAAAAGTAAATGAGTAACGGGTAATTCACAATAATGATAACGACTTATTAGAGAATGTTATGCAAACTCTATAAGCACAGACAAACCAATCAAAGCGTACTGCACAAGACATAATTAAATAAATAAGTATCCAATCAAAGCCCACATTACAATACGGTGCACCAATTGACCAATAAAAAATGGGGCTTCATGAGTCCCATAAATAGACGACCAATCAAAGCGTACTGCACCGCGTGTTGTCTAACGCAAAGAGCTGCAAGAAGTGATTACAGAGGGCCCGGGAGGTGTCCTTGCCAAATGGAATTCACCCCAACGAGCCCTGTGTCTAGGGGGCGAAGGGTGTGGCAAATTGAACCAATTTTCGCACACGGGAGTCAACACAGTGCACCAACTTGCCACGAAACCTAGGACTGTGCAGCATCCGTCAAACAATAAGGAAGGGACTGTGGCAGAAATGGTTTAGCTGCTTTGCAATGAGTATTCCTAGCAAGACTGACCGGCTTTGAATAATGCAGTGACGTCAACACGTCTTTAGTACCCACAATGGAGAATTCGTACAGCACCCTGCCTCTCTCCAAATAAGAAAAGAAACAGGTTTTATACATTTTAAAATATATATATATTAAATCACAAAATAACCAGCACTAAACCTGCATTGTTTTCCCAACAATTATTTACTAAGTATGCTCATAACACACACACACACCCACACACGCGCACACACACACGCACACACACAATTCTCTTCCATTTCCCTCTCACTATTGACGTATACACACCCTCATAACAAATGTATATAAATGTTCCTTTTACTGACAGAACCATTCATAGTAGTAGTAGTAGTAGTAGTAGTCGTAGTAGTAGTAGTCATAGTAATAGTAGTCGTAGTAGTAGTAGTAGTAGTAGTAGTAGTAGTAGTCAAGGCAAGGCAAGGCAAGGCAAATTTTATTCCAGAAAAACCCATTAAGGGCACATGGACATGGTTAAAATAATATACACAAAAATGCAAAATAATTAATTAACATTTTAGATTAAAAAATAAAATAAAAATTGTAAACTATTTATTTATACAGCGGGATAGCGTGGAGTGGGGGGAGGTGGCAGGGGAAAGTATGGAGTGGGGGAAAGAAAAAAAAAAAAAAAGAACCTGATTGGGGACAACAACTATGAATCATAACTAACAATACAATTCAACCTAAACACATCAAAGACAAACTATTGAAATAATTTTTATTACACATAACCTGTCAACATCAGAACTATATTAATTTTTGACATGGGATAAAAACGTTACATTTGTTTAATTATTAATTTCATTAGACTTACAAGCTTTAATAATTCTGACTTTTTGTTAGATGACAATAATTCTTGAAATTTGATGGCATTGGGATATCTATAATAATATGATTTTAATAAATCTCTTCTCGAGTTACAAAAATGTGAACACAAAAATAAATAATGAAACTCATCACCAAGATCGCCACTATTACATTTTTGACATACACGTTCGTGTCTAGGAATGTTAAAATATCGGCCTCTCTGCACTGGCATTCTGTGGTTAAGTGTCCTAAACTTTAGAACAGATATTGCAAGATTTGTTGGTAGAACATGCAAATATTTTTCAAATTCAAAATGTAGCTTAAACATTCGATAATTATAGTAAAATTCATTATTGTTTATTTCCTCGAACCAGCCTTGAATAAACTGATCATGTAGGCGTTGTTTAATTGTACACTTAAAAACTGAAGCAGAAGGCATAACATTATTTAGCCCCTGATTTAACCAAAAATTACCAAGTCCTAGATTATTTAACTCTTTCCGCACTGAATCGAGGAATGAAGATTTATAACCTTTATGCAAATCAATATGAAACAAAAAAGTGTACATAACGCTGGACAATTTATTACTGTTATCAGGGTGAACAAGCTTATACCAAAAATTTAACATTCTTTGCTTTGCCTGTAACTCCAGAGGAACTTGCCCTAATTCACCAAAAATCATTTGAGAAGGAGTAGACTTGCCCAGCTTTAAAATTAGTTTATAAAAACGCAGTTGCAGTTTAGTGGCAAGGTCACTCATTTGAGGACACCATATCTCTGAACCATATAACAGAATAGGAACTATAGTTTTCTCAAACAGGTCAATTTGAATTTCTAGTGGTAACATAAGCTTTCTAATTTTTCTTAAAAGAGAAAACATAGCTTTAGTCGTAGTAGTAGTAGTCGTAGTAGTAGTAGTAGTATTAGCAGTAGTAAAAGTAAACACAATCATAATTAAGGTAAAGGTTCCCCTGTAACGGAGACGAAACGTTAACGTAAAACATAAAAGATGTATCGCTTAAAGAAAGGGGACTGCAGTTCATGTAACTAACTACTTTTCTCTTCTCGGAGCCAGATTTATGAGGGTATTGCCTTTTCTCTCTCGCTTTGATACAGTAAGTTTTATTGGTTGTAGAGCTAGCCAGGACGTTAGCAACACTAACAACAGCTTAGTGGACTGGGGTACTTTTGATCATCATCATCATCATCATCATCATCATCATCATCATCATCATCATCATCATCATCATCATCATCATCATCATCACCATCATCACTATCATCCTTATCATCATCATCATCATCATCTTCTTCTTCTATTTCCTACATCCATCCATTATATGTCTCTCTCTCCTTCTCTCTAAATTTCTTTCCACCTTTTCTCCATTTCATTATCTCCTTCCGTCACAATCTTCCTCTTCTTGCTTTTCTCTGTTTTTTCCCTCTCCCACCACACCCTTCCTCTCCGTCTGGTCATCCTTATCCCTCCGTCCACGCGACTCCCCCCCCCCCACCTTCTCTAGATTCTCACCATCCCGCTCCACTTCCTCATCTTCCTTCACTCCCTCTTTTCTTCCTTCCTTCTTCTATAAATCAATGCTTCAATCTCATTTGATAGAGTGGTGCGGAGTGCAAAAAACCCCACCCACCCAAAAACAGTCACCTAAATGGACTCCGTGCGAGAAAGAGCACGCACATACGACAGTCAATGGGCATTTTTACAGTTCGCTGTGGCTTTTTGTTTTTTTGTTTTTTTTTAGAACTCCCCTAATTTTGTAAAAAGTAAAGCTAAAATTTGTTCGGAACCTCCATTTTCTCTAGCCAGCTTAGTGAGGGCGGTGCCTACTCTTCTCCATCGCAGCCGTACCTTTTTCCATCCTGGTTCTCAACAGATCCAGCTACCCATTCACAGCTGGGTGGATTGGGGGAGGGAGGAAAGGGGTGTCGCGCGTTTGTTTCAATTTTTCTCGTGTCGTTTTGGGAGTTGCTTTCTAAAGCACCGGTCATCCATCCCAGTACCAACCCTTTCCCGATGTTGCTTAACATGAAACATTGCTGACGTGTGCCCAGTACACTGCACTGCAGCTTCACCCCAATAATGTTGCACGAAAGCTTACATTGAAGGGAGGAAAGTATTCCGGAAAGACAAACAAGCATGGCACACCTAACCATCAAGGAGTAAAGCAGTGTTATACTTTACACTTGGACTGGACATTTGGAGTTATTACGTCCTTGTCTACATTATCATCCTGTGTTCGAAAACGCTAAACCCTTTCCTGTCCCGTAATGTTGTTATACAGTTCTGCAGTAGTTATGGTGTCTAACTTATTGAAGTCATTTGTACATTGCCTCAAGTTGGACTATTCTTACTCCCCCTTCGTATTTGTCATTATGAGCTCTTGGGCTCTCTGTGTGTGTGTGTGTGTGTGTGTGTGTGTGGGTGTGTGTGTGTGTGTGTGTATGTAAACCGCCGTGATTGAGGTCCAGGGCTTGATACGCTGCCAGGTAAATGAGGTCATTTTTTCAAATGGGGCCCTCACCTTGGACCTCAGTTATTTTAACAATAGAATCGTTGAAAGCACCTTCCAAAACGACTGCACGCCAAATTTCGAAGGATGACCCCACTTAAGCCTCTATACGGAAAGTTGCCAAACACAGTGTCAAACGCACGTTTGACAAGTGTTGGCAAACGTTAGTGTATGAGAGAGAGCAAGGCGCCAGCGCATGCGCAGTTGATTTTTGTTTCTTGGCTCACGGGATAGACTTGCAAGCATGTCGTCGGTAATCAACAGAAGGTACGTGTCTTTGGTAATCAATTTGACTAAATTAACCCTCATCACGGGCATTTAGCTGATACTTTTCTGACGAATCATCTCTATAGGAGTATGTTTATTTACCAAAATAATATCATTAATCTTTAATTGCCTGCCATGTCTAAATCGCCGGTACTTGTTTACTGTGTTTACAACCCAGTTTGCAATGTTATTTTATTTTAATGATGGCATACACCCCGACACTCTTTCTCCAATGCCTTTTAGCGTTCGTGATTGACTCATTCATTCAGACTGAGTGTACATAAAACTTGTACTAAAACTGTGTCGGGAGGAGTCTACTCGTCCTGTACCTCAGACTAACTGAGGCTAAGTGATAAATCTGTTATTTGACACTCCATAATTGATTTATGACTAACCCTTGATAAATTAGCCAAGATATTTAAAAGACTCCACCTCTTTCAGCTTATCTCCATTCCTGGTAATTTTTGTGGTAATGTTCCCGTGGCTGTCCACCAACACCTTGCTTTTTTCTGAGCTGACCTCCATGCAATAGGCGCCCACACGATCAACACGTTTGTCTTGTTAAAATCTCATGTAAACAGTACATTATGTTGGATCTAACACAAGAAAACACAAGTAGTCACAGCAGAAGCATGAACCCGTTTTTTGAATGTCAGTGTATGAATCGAGGATGATTGTTATTGAGTAGGCTAGACTTATGTGTCTGTAAGAAAGTGAGCTATATTGGTGCTGGTTGCCAACTGAGCCTTTTTGTATATGGAAGTGTGTGCCAACTTGTGTACTTTGCTTCTTGACAAACTTTATTTTACATTGTGATCTTTGATTTATTCTGATTTGAATTATTGTATTTAAAATAAAATACATTCATCAACCTGAAAATGACATCAGTACACCTTCAAAACTCCGATCAGGTGAATTCATGTTAATATTCCTTATTTGTCTATATCCAAGATAGTGTAGGTAACGTAGTGTAGGTAACGTAGTGTAGGTAACGTCTGCCTCAGTACTAGTTATTACTTGTGAGTAATGGTCTTTTTTTTAATTACTTTTTTTATTGCTGAACTTTAACTTTGATAGAAAATATAAAGTAACGTTTGCCTAATAACAAATTCTCTTTTATTTACAGCAATGCCAGTTACCAGAGACCAGCTGCTTGTACATTTGGCGCTTGGAAAAGTAAAAAGGTACTTTCAGGTATGATTATATTTATAATTTGTAGTAAGTCTACTTATAGGGACTATTTTGAAAAACTGAGATTTTGTGATACTTTTGTGTTTAGGTACCTCTGTACGTTCGCATGATTGCTCAAAAAGTTAGAGATGGATTGCATCTTTTTCCTCTTAACAACACCTGACTTGTATCACTAGCTTAGGGTTAGGACCCGTGAATAAACTTAGTGTTAGATTAATTTATTATCTATTAATCCCCAGCTCCACACTCAACCCTCTTCAACCACACAAATAGTATACAGAAAATTGTTTTCCCTCGATCTCTCATCTCTTTGCGAGGTAACTTTCCTTGATGCAATTCCAAAATTGGTTTGTGAAAAAAATACGATTCTAATTTTCTTAAGTTCAAAAAGTAGCCTGTTAAAACAAAACAAAAATCTCTCTCTCTCTCTCTCTGTCTCTCTGTCTCTCTCTCTCTCTCTCTCTCTCTCTCTCTCTCTCTCTCTCTCTCTCTTTCTCTCTCTCTCTCTCTCTCTCTCTCTCTCTCTCTCTCACCCCGTTGGGGTGCCGGGGGTTTCAGTATAAATAGTATCCCCACTTTCTGGAAATTTAGTGCTTTAAATTCCCACTGTCGCTGTCTTTCTCATTTTTGTTTTTTCTTATCTTTCTCTGTTCTATCAATCTGCTATACTATCTTCTTCTTCGCTAGACCAGTCACCTACCTTTTTTCTTGAAAACTCTTCCGGGACAAGACTCCTTATTTGTGTATGAGGTCTGTTGGATCAGCTTGGGAATATTGGACGCTTTCTGCCAGGTGGTCACTAGGGCTTCCCATGATTTTATTTTTTAGCAATGTAGGCATTTTATATGTATGTGTTTTGTGGATAATTTATAATGATGTTTGTATTCTATTTTGTTTTTTATAAATGGGGGTTCGATAAATTAGAGTATAGCCTCAGCGTCCCCTGCGTGGGATGTCTTTATTGTAAAGTGATTGGCCTTCAGTTTTACCACAAGGGTTGTTTCAGCAGATCTTTTATGCGGATCAGGGGTTGTCCGGTCCGGTCCTGATTTGGCTTGGAAGAGTCCGCTGGACCTAAAGCAATAATCATGCAATGTAATGTCTCTCTCTGTGTATCTCTCTCACTGCTTGCTCCACACGGACAGGAGCCTAGAAAATGTAGCCTAATCAAAGATATTCACCTTGTAACCCAGTTGGCTAGCCGCGGTCAACAAGTATGTATCTGCAGTCAGAAAACAACAATGAGCAACAATGACCAGACTAAACATAGCATGGTGGAACATCCGTACTATGCTCGACACAGCAAGCAGCGGACGCTCAGAACGTCTCTCTGCCATCATTGCCCACGAGCTGCGCTCAGCGATGTACACCTCTCGGAGGAAGGACGCCTCCAGGAACTTGGAGCTAGCTACTCCCTCTGCTGGTTAGGCAGGCCTGCATCAGGAAGACGTATCTCAGACGTGGGCTCCGTAATCAAGATCTCCATTGAAACCAAGCTAGAAAACCTACCAATGGGTCGTTCTGACCTAATCATCTTCATGCGCCTCCCACTGAACACCAGCAATAAGTCACCATTCTCAGTGTGTCTCTCCAACCCCACTGACAGAGCCCGCAGAAAAGGGCAAATTCTACGCTGATCTGCACAGCCTCCTAAAGAGCATCCCCCCAGAGGACAAAGTCATCCTCCTTGGCGACTTCAGCGCTGGAGTAGGAAAAGTCTGAAGCCTGGCAATGAGTCCTCGGCAAGCATGGTGTAGGGAACTGCAACGACAATGGCGGCCTATTGTTGGAGTTCTGTGCAGAGCAGCAACTAGACATCACCATCACCGTTTTCTAGCAAAACGACAGCTAAAATACCAGGCGAACAAAAGCGAACAATGCTTTCGGGCGACAATCAACAGCTGAAAATAAAAAAGTCTGTTTACGGTATTCCTACCGACCCTAAACTTTTTTTGGGGGGATCATCTGGGGAAAATAAGAGAAAAAGCCCCCCAAAATCGCACCGAAGGTGAAAAAGGATCAGAAAAAAAAAAAAACGTACGCCTACCGACCGACCCTATTTTTTTCCTATGTTACCGTAAACAGAGATTTGTTTTGTTGTTGCCTATTCAGCATGTAAAGAGCTGTCGTCATCACCACCCTGCTGTATGGTTTCTAGTCCTGGGCTCTCTACTGCCGCAAACGCTTCACCAGCGCTACCTGCGTACCATCCTCGACATTCACTGGAGCGACTATGTCGCCAACGTTGAGGTCCTTAAGCAGGCATGCAGAGACCGTACGCATAGAGGCCTTTCTGCTGAAGAAAACAAAATTGCTGGGCAAAGAATGGAGGGTCACCACCTGCCCAAAATCACCCTGTACGGCGAGCTCGCCTATGGACACCAAGACAGAAGGGTACACATGGACAAAATACAAAGACTGTCTCAAGAAATGACTCGGGGCCTTTCACATCGGCCACCGCCAGTGGTCTTTCCTTGTTGCGGAACGCGCCACTTGGCACTCCCTCATTTTCAAGGCACCCATCTCCTTTGAGGATTCTAACAGAGTTAGCCTTTAGGACAAGCGACTCCCAGAAAAAAAGAGCAAAAAAGCGAAGCCGCCACTCAGAACCCTGACCACACCTTCCCTTGTAGGCACTGCGGCAGAGCCTGCCTGTCTAGGATTGGCCTCCCCAGTTATAAGCGTGCCAGCAGACGAAGTGTAGAACCCGCATTCGCGAAGCCAAAATCATTATGATGATAATTACTAATGATAATGAATACCCACTCTTATCTTAGACTGTCTTACAACAAGTTAGAACACTGACCTTTTTTTTTTAAAATTACTAACATCACATCTAAACATACTCTATTTTTGTGTAATTAAATAATGGCAATAATCACTATTAAAACAAGTATTAACTTCCGTGTAAATTGATAGGTACCGGTCGACACGCAGAGCCCCATTTACGAATGGGGCCCCAATATTGCAATGTGGGTCCCTGTACCTATTCGCAATTTCATTTTCAATTGTAAATGCATGAGAGGTCACGTGAAGGTCAAGGTCATCCGAAGGTTAAATTCACTGAAGGTTAAGGTCATCCCACATTGGTTTTGAGGTGGAAAAAATGCAATAAACCGGAATTTGAAATTAACCAAAACGAGCTTTTCTGAATCCTAATATACCTATGTTTTCTTCACAGGCTCACTAAACTTCATGTTTACAAATCACACTGAAAGGGATACATCTTTGCCTTCTACTTTTGGAGCAGACATTGAAGAAGAAGGGAATACATTTGCTTCTGGAGCAGACCAAGCTGAAGATGAAGGGAACACATCTTTGCCTTCTATATCTGGAGCAGACCACACTACAGATGAAAGGAAAACATCTTTAAGCTTTGCCTTCTACGTCTACGGATTTTATGACAATAGACATCGTAGAGGTAAAGTATAAAACCCCTTAAATGAATAATTTTAGATACCTAAACAATTGTGACTAAACTATCTTACTCTATAAAAATATTGTAATTGTTTACCAAAATAATACACTTTGTTATAGATTTTTCAAATACAACAGACAGCGCTATTATATTTTCAATATAATATTTGAACACTTTATTTATTTATTTTTTTTTTGGGGGGGGGGTTGATTTTTGACACTAAAAGTGACTTTATTGCCTTTTCTAAACGGGAAATTCCTGGTCGCCTTCCCCAGGGCGTAGTCACAGCCTGTGGTGCGCCCAGACCCAACCTACCTAATATTAGTTGTGTTGGGGTAGCGGTCAGGTATCTTAGGGTAACAGCAACCTTGATGGCTGGTTCTATGGTTCTATTCAGTTGTTATATGTAGAATGATCCTATGACACAGTCTGCCAACCAATTGGGCTCCATTTGTATGAAGTTGAAGAAGAATGCTGTTTCTTCTATGGAAGTGTCCATAAATAAGTCTCCTTGGGGCAGCCAACCATGGTCTCGTACAAAATGCCGGGGTCTACGTTTTCTTTTCCTCACTAGCTCTTGTACAAGGACCAAGCTGGCGAAAATGCAAGTTTTTATGCATTAGCAATAAGACGAAGAACTCACCTCTTTAAATCTCGGTGTATAGCAAGCAACTGCATAGTGGCAGAATATATGTTCCGCTTACTATATAACTTCGGCAAATCCTTACAAACATCAGTAACAGAACACTCATGAAACGTTGTCAACATGCCACGGTCGCTGTGACACCGTTTTTTTTTTCAGTAATGTCAATATAAATACCCAATACCAGTGTGTACCCCCCCCCTTTCTCCCCTTCTTTATCACCCAATCTTGCGAGAGAGTGCGTGCGATTTGTGATCAGCTTGTGTGGACATAAGTTTTATGTAGTATGCTTGTGTTGTGTGATAATAATGAATGTGTATTTTGAAAATGTTTATTAGGTCTCTTAGAATGCGAGTATGAAAGATTAACTTTTATTTTTGTAAAATATATGTACATATGTATTTTATATTGTATTTTATGATTTGTATGGATATTCTACATGTATGTTTATTTGTGTTCATTTTCATTGTATCCAAGTGCCCCAAGGGGTTTTATGGAATAAAACGCTTTTTTTGACTTGACTTGTTAAAGAGCGGCACTGGACGGTTGATGTGGTAACGGCACGGTATCTTATCGCTAGCTATTGAATGTTGCTTCAACGCTAATCATCGGAGCTACCATGGATAAGAGCGGTATAGAACGGTGTTAACAGAACGCTATTGGAGTGAATACATTCGAAAAATGACCGTTTGCGCAGCGGTCTGACCGTAGTGGCATAGGAAGCTAAAACGGATGTGTGGATTAGAGGCATTAATTTGGAAAAATGTTGTGGGTTGATTTTGACATAAAAAATACTTCATAACTTTTCCAAGATAAAATTTCATTGAGAAAAAAAAGATTTAAGGTTATTTTAAAGAAATAATACTGATTTTTTTATTGCAGGAATCTTCAGAGGATTCGTGTGCGTCTAAAATTTTTTCACAACTGACCCCAGAGAATCCGAGTTCTAGTAAGGACGAATGGATGAACAATGGTTTGGGCACACGCTAGCAATGCTGCATGTTAAGCAACGTCGGGAAGAGTTAGCACTTGGATGGCTGTCCATGCTTGGGTGAGAAGGTAACCACCAAAAGACATCCTTCAGATGAAAGTATAAACCGAGATATAGTCTGTGCACAAACATTCCATCGCATGGACTTTAAAGATCATGACGCTCATGTCCTAGACGGATGATCGCCGACGACACAAAATCTACCCAGCACTCACTAGGTCCTGCGACTGGGACGAACTGAGTTAGATCACATATTGGCCAGTGTCTTGAGCAGATCTTGGGCTGGAAAAGCGCTATATAAATAAATAAATAAACTTGGAACTAATGAATTGATGGAAAGCAATTGCGATTGTTATATATTTGATCCAATTTTGTGATATTTTATCTCCAATCAGTGGCAATCGGCCACAGAATGAAATTACAGTGTGGAAAAAATGACTGAATGACAGAATTTAGACAATTCGATCTCTTTTACTACTTGCCACTGGTTTGTTGGTTATATGCACTGCAGAAGTAAAAAGTCTATGATTTGTTTCATTTGGTTATGGTATAATGTGGTTACGACTTTTTAAAAGACAATTTTGAAGAAAAAGAATTTTTATTAATGGAAATAAAAATGTCCTATCCTATCCTATCCTATAACTCGGAGGTCGTAGGGGACGTACTCCATCTTTCCCTGTATTCAGCAACCCTGATGGTTTCGCTCAGTGTCAAACTAGTCCATTCTCGAATGTTGTCATCCCACCTCTTTTTCGGTCTCCCTCTTCTTCTACATCCTTGCACTGTGTCCAATAAAAAATGTACTTTTACACATCTCTTTATTTACTTTGGTAATACTTAATATGTTTGGTTTCTTAGATTAACTCCAGAATTGATCGTTAAAATTTAACCTTTTGAAGACGTAGCACTACTTAGTATTTTTACTTTAAATAAACGTTTGTTTTTGTGGAATGGGAAAGTGTATTACATTTTGTAACGTGCATCTTTGTAACATTATATTTCTAACTTGGCTCTCAAACCCACATGAACGGAAATTACGGGAATGAGACATTCGTTTGTAGTTTTCTAATTTTCATTTGAACAGTATTCAAATAAATGATGCAACTTTCAACAATGACGAAGACAATGATTTTATTCTCTCTCTCTCTCTCTCTCTCTCTCTCTCTCTCTCTCTCTCTCTCTCTTTCTCTCTCCTTTCTCTCTCTCTCTCTCTCTCTCTCTCTCTCTCTCTCTCTCTCTCTCTCTCTCTTTCTCTCTCCTTTCTCTCTCTCTCTCTCTCTCTCTCTCTCTCTCTCTCTCTCTCTCTCTCTCTCTCTCTCTTTCTCTCTCTCTCTCTCTCTCTCTCTCTCTCTCTCTCTCTCTCCTTTCCTCCTTTCTCTCTCTCTCTCTCTCTCTCTCTCTCTCTCTCTCTCTCTCTCTCTCTCTCTCTCTCTCTCTCTCTCTGTGTCACCATCATTGGCATAATTTTTTTATGCTATGAGATTTATTTAGCTCAAATGTTAAAACAGTAAGCTTCTGAATAAATGAAAATGAACAACATTTGAACTCTCGACCAACATAAGCCAAAAACGCATACAACGGAAAACAAAACAAACACAAAACTAAACTCAGATTTCCACTCAGTTTTAAATTTACCCAATAGATTGGGCTCTCAGATGGGATTCAAAAAAAGATTGTAATATATTGGATGTTCAGTGAACCGTAAATCCCCTTTATTGATATTTTGCTAAGCACGTACTCAAGAAAAGATCGTCCGACCAAAATAAAAAAATAAGTTTAAAAAACTAATGAAAACTAATATTTAAAAATCCTTCCACTTACACAAGCAAACAAAACTGTCTACCTTCAAGAAAATCATTAAAACCCTCACAGATCACCCCATTCCTTCCCCTCAAACAGAAAGTACAGCGGAAGTGGCAAAAAGTTGTTTTGTTGTCTCCCTTTGGGCCCCACTTACTCGAAAAGACCCCATTTATTAAAACGATAACCTCCTACATATTATTAATACAAAATTGCTCAGAATGCAGGAGCACTATGTTATATCTCTCTTTTATCGAAAAATAATGTTATTGATGTTGTCGTATAATTAGAAAGTGTGGTACCCAGATACATGGCGCCATAACAAAGACCCCAAATAAGCCCGTTTACAACTATGTGTGTGTGTGTGTGTGTGGCTAGGTAGAAACGCCTTTATTCTGACATACACTTGAACCTCTAGTCTACGTACTTTCTTTTGACGGACCCCGTTATTTTGACGACAAAATAGTGTTCCGTTAGGGTTAGGGCTGTGTTACGCTTAGGGTTAGGTTAAGGGTTAGGGTTTGGGTTAGGGTTAGAGTTAGGGTTAGGGTTAGCTTCAAAAAATGGACAAATTTGTAAAAATGTCAAAGTAACGTATGTAGAGTTTCATGAAAGTCATCACAACGGCGTTTGTACACGGTTGTGTGTGTGTGTGTGTTTGTGTGTGTCACTAGCTCCATGTGTGTGATTGTGTGTATATATGGTGTTAATTGTCAATGTATATATCTTTGTGATTGTTGTTACATGTTTATTCCTTTGTAGTGTAACATCACGGGCTATTGGGATGTGTGTATGAGGTGGGTTGGAGAGGGGTGCGTTTGTTTGTGCGTTACTGTCCAATGTTTATATCGTATTATTCTTTTCATTTTTTAAAAATCAAATGCTTTTTTTGTTTAATTGTAATCTATTGTACTGCGCGATTGCCTGTGTTTCATGAGCATTGAGCAGACTATCGTTTGGTAATGCACGCTATAAAACTAATTTGTTATTATTATTATTATTATTATTATTATTATTATTATTATTATTATTATTATTATTATTATTATTATTGTTATTATTATTATTATTATTATCATCATCATCATTATTATTATTATTATTATTATTATTATTATCATTATTATTATTATCAGTGATACAGGTAAGACATCATCCTCATCCTCATCTTAATCATCTGCCTTGTCCTTCTCCTCATTATCCCCACCACCATCAGCACCACCACAACCATCCTCCCCATAACCACCATCGCTCTCAAACCCGCTGGCACACCAACCCACTGCCACCATATCTCCACAACCTCAGCCGCAGCATGATCGTCGTCGACATCATGTTGCAATTATTTCGCCATTTTTTGCCTGTCGGCTTGCCAGCATTTAAGACCCTAGAAGGAGCTTTGACAAGCTGCAATCACAATCAATGTTCCACCTTCACCACTTGTTTCCCTTCACCTTAGAATTTCAAAATATATTGTCTGTCCAGTCTGCATGGTCATTGGTCATACTTAAATTAGAAGTAAAGTCTGCGTGCGCCTGTTAGATTATGTTTTGTCCATTTGTGGACTGGTTCAAGTGATAATGTTCTTGCGCTAAACGCTGCACGCACAAATGAGACGATAAAACAGTTTTGTCTTGTATTGTCTTGTCTATCTTATCTTATCAGGAACAAACTTTTTTATCTGAACTTTCCTTATCTATGAATATGTTTAAGGTACGGATTCAGATTCCTAGTTTTAAATTTTATTTTATCTTACCTTACCTTTGAAGACATTTAAGGTACAGATTCAAATTTTATTTAATATCTTATCTATGGAGATATAAAAGGTACAGATTCAGATTAAGATTTTGTATGTCTTATCTCATCTTATTCTTATCTAGGAAGATATTTAAGGTACAGATCGAGATTTAGATTTTTAAATCTTATCATCTTATCTGTCAGCTCTATTTGAAATTCTGCCTTCTGGAATCTCGTAGTTTAAAGTGCCGCACAGTTCGATTTCGTTCTAGTATCATTCCGACTGTGACACTGATCAATTATGGTAATTGTGATATTGCTTTGGCAGCGGCTGTGTGTGTGGGTGAAGGGGATGCATGCTAGATGTACTTTGTTTATGACACAAATTGTATACTGTATTATATATCCTTACATGTGATGCACTTTTATGTTAACCAAACCTGGTCAATCATTCATTTTCTTCAGGAAATGCTTGGAATTTTCGAAGTTTAAAACAAAGACTGCCGGTTTTAAGTGTAGCGGAAAGGGAGGCGACTGATTGAGGTTTGGGAGAGAAGTTGTCTACCTTGAATTTCTTGATTAGACTAGCCTTGGGTGGCTCCTGATGTGCAGAATCCTTTGAGGATGCCATTGGGTTATGCAGGACAAGGCGACACGACATTTGTTCTCCCCGGCTGACTATTCGTTTTCTGCTTTTGGTGGTGAGCGGGACTACATTGTCGGCAGGCATTTTATGCAAAGTCGGTGGCAGCGACTTTGCAGCGAAGTGTCGTGGCACTAGTAGCCGGCAACCCGGTACGACCCACCACGCTTCACCGCTTTGCAGGGCAAATATTTTTATGTCCCTCTTTTGAGGGATAAATGAAAATAACAGCTCGAGTTGGGCCGTGTTCTCAAGGTCGTGGCGGAGAGACGGGAGTCAAAAACACTCCGCTCGGCTACATAAGTGCAAAACAAATAAATCTAAATTCGTGGGGCCTTCATTCTCAGAGCCCAGAGTTGCCTAAGCAGAGCGCTACGTAACGCTAAGTAACGCTAAGTAACTATTTCGGCGGAAAGTCTGCGCAACCCTATGCCCGCGGACAGCGCTCTGTAGCGGTTTCGAAAGGTTGTTTGCGAAGAGAAAAGGATGGAGGCCAGAGTGGTGAGCTTTCGATTTGCGAATGGCGAATTTGAGACAAAACCAGACAAGAGGCTTATTAATGTTTCATATTTGAGACAAAACAAGACAAGAAGCTTATTCCTGTTTCATATTTGAGACAAAACAAGATAAAAAGCTTATTACTGTTTCATATTTGAGACAAAACAAGACAAGAAGCTTATTACTGTTTCATATTTGAGACAAAACAAGACAGGAAGGTGATTACTGTTTCATATTTGAGAAAAAACAAGACAATAAGCTTATTGCGGTTTCATATTTGAGACAAAACAAGACAAGTGGCTGACAAGTAGCTTATTACTGTTTCATATTTGAGACAAAACAAGACAAGAAGCTGATTACTGTTTCATATTTGAGAGAAAACAAGACAAGAAGCTTATTATTGTTTCATATTTGAGACAAAACAAGACAACAAGCTGATTACTGTGTTTCATATTTGAGACAAAACAAGACAACAAGCTGATTACTGTTTCATATTTGAGACAAAACAAAACAAGAAGCTGATTACTGTTTCACATTTGAGACAAAACAAGACACGAAGCTGATTACTGTTTCATATTTGAGACAAAATAAGACAAGAAGCTGATTACTGTTTCATATTTGAGACAAAACATGACAAGAAGCTGATTACTGTTTCATATTTGAGACAAAACAAGACAAGAAGCTGATTACTGTTTCATATTTGAGACAAAACAAGACAAGAAGCTGATTACTGTTTCATATTTGAGACAAAACAAGACAAGAAGCTGATTACTGTTTCATATTTGAGACAAAACATGACAAGAAGATGATTACTGTTTCATATTTGAGACAAAACAAGACAAGAAGCTGATTACTGTTTCATATTTGAGACAAAACATGACAAGAAGCTGATAACTGTTTCATATTTGAGACAAAACAAGACAAGAAGCTGATTACTGTTTCATATTTGAGACAAAACAAGACAAGAAGCTGATTACCGTTTCATATTTGAGACAAAACAAGAAGCTGATTACTGTTTCATATTTGAGACAAAACAAGACAAGAAGCTGATTACCGTTTCATATTTGAGACAAAACAAGACAAGAAGCTGATTACTGTTTCATATTTGAGACAAAACAAGACAACAAGCTGATTACTGTTTCATATTTGAGACAAAACAAGACAAGAAGCTTATTACTGTTTCATATTTGAGACAAAACAAGACAAGAAGCTGATTACTGTTTCATATTTGAGACAAAACAAGAAAAAGCTTATTACTGTTTCATATTTGAGACAAAACAAGAAGAAGCTTATTACTGTTTCATATTTGAGACAAAACAAGACAAGAAGCTGATTACTGTTTCATATTTGAGACAGACCACATTTCATATTAAACTTGTCGGTAGATAACAATAAACAGAAGAAGTGGAAAGAAGAGGGGGAAGAGAGGGAGGGAGAGAGAGGGGGGAATAATAGGGGGGTGGAGGAAGAGGAGGGGAAGAAAGGATGGGGGATCGGAACAAATCACAATTTTGTCATTCTTATGCAGCGCTTTTCCAGCACAAGAGCTGCTCAAGGCGCTGGCCGATACAGGATCTAACTACAAGCCCAGGCAACTGAACATAAATCACATGCACTAATAATAATACAAGGGCACACTCCAAAGTGCGCGCCGCTCGTTAGTAAAGGTTAAAAGGGTCATTAAGAAAAGGTTAGTGGTAAGGGCAAGGTTCCTTGTGTGTCTGGATGTGGTCTGTGTGTTCTTAGAGTCCCGACGCCCAAGGCTACAGACACGCGATGGAGCTCAGGTCGTGCAGCGGTGAGCAGGTCTACAGCAAGAGGCTTCTCTTCACTTCCCTTTTTTTTGTTTTCAGACTCAAGTGAGATCTAGCAGATGGTTGAAAAGTCACTCCCTATTGAACATTGCTAATAGCTTTTAAATCACTGCCAAAGTGACTAAATTAAAACATTAATTAATTCATTCATTGATTAATTTATTCTTCATTCATTTATTCATTCATTCATTCATTCATTGTAAAAACGAAAGCAGTGTTCCTGCAAAAGCGCACTTCCTATTCTGAAGAACGCTCAAAACTCCTCGGCCGACCAAGACATTTTGCCAACTAATGAAGCCTTTACTCCTTGGGATGGAAGTATAAACCGAGGTCTAGTCATTAGCACGCGTGCATTCCATAGCACGGACTTTAAAGATCCTGACGCTCACGCCCTAGACGGGTGAGTGGCGGCTACATTAATTCACCCAGCACGCACTAGGTCTCTCTCTCCACACACACCCGGCCTCCCAGGGTTGTGCTCAGTGGTCTGGGCGTCAGACTGTGCGCCCAAAAGCTGCAAGTGGGCGCCTCGGGCGGCTTGAGTTAAATCCTGTATCGGCCAGCGCCTTAATAATAATAATAATAATAATAATAATAATAATAATAATAATAATAATAATAATAATAATAATAATAATAATACAGGATGCTATGTACGCGCCTTTCCCCAAGGCTCAAAGCGCGGCGATCTATACCAACATACACGCTCACCTGTCTCATTTACCCTCACACACACCAAATACACATACATCACTCAAACAGGTGGTGTAAAGGCAGGGAGATCGCTATTAGAAGACGGAAGAAAATCGAATTTTTATTTTTGAAATTTTTATATTGACTGCATCCTGTACCATTATTGAAGGGAGCGATGAAACCGGAGTGCCCGGAGAAAATCCTCGGTGACCTCAATAGTCTCGTACCTAAGTCACATACGTTCGCCCCTTGCGGGAATCGAACCCGCGACCTTCGGCATAGGAAACCGGCGACTTATCCACTGCGCCACGAGGCCACCCTTTGAGCAGCTCTTGAGGTAGAAAAGCGCTATATAAGAACGATTTTTTTTAAAAAAAGAATGGATTGTCGATAGCACTGAGGACATGGATCCACGATAGCATAAAGGTAGCAGGAGTGTGAACCCAATGAGACTGCTTCACCAACAGCGAGACTAAGACTAGACGAAGCCCCCTCTCTCTCTCTCTCTCTCTCTCTCTCTCTCTCTCTCTCTCTCTCTCTCTCTCTCTCTCTCTCTCTCTCTCTCTCTCTCTCTCTCTCAATTTCTCTCTCACTCTCTTCTCCCCTCCCCCCAAATCTATTCCCCCTCCCCACCCACCCCCTCTCTCAAGTTGGGAGTAGGAGAGAAAAGGCATCGACTAGTCCCTCAGCCACGCTGACTGCCAGTTTCATAAACGCGAGTTCGGTTTCCTGTTTATTTGCACCTGTCACTCTGTGTGACAGAGATGAACATTCTTTGACGTGTCGCTGAGGCAACATGAAGTTTGGGACATCGGCAGGCTAGAGAAAAAGAAACCCACCCTCAAAAACAATTTGGGAGAGAAAAGTTGACGTCTGTATCTCCTGCCACGTTAACGGTTGAACTCCGTGGTTTTTTTTTCGGATCACGACGCTTTGCGTCTCATCAAGAAGAAAACTTTTAAAATTGAAAAAATGTGAACGTTTCAGGGTCGGGGTTATGAAAAACGCTACCAATGATCGGAGGACGTGGAGTTCGGACGCCTATGAAGTCAACCGAGCTGTGCCACCTGCTGGGTGCGGGGTATGAGGGTGCGACTTGGAAGTCGTTCAACCTGTTCCATGTTCAGCACTATTCGTGCTTACAATCCCATCGCCCCGTGGCTTCCTCCTACTTTCTACTTTCGATTTTAATTTTGCTTCATAACATGGAAGGAACCATGTGTGTGCGTGTGTGTGTGTGTGCGTTCCTACAAAAGTAAGTCCGAATGCAGAGTAATTTTCCCTTGACGCCCGCTAGTCGAGGGGAGTGCCACGACTGTGTTTGAGCGACTATCGGTTCCGGCGACTGCAGTAATCGGGGCTCATAACCCTCGCACCTTGACGCGGGACCGAAAGTTGCACGTCGCTGGCCTGAAAGTCGCGCTCTTAACCCCGGCGCCAGGTGAAAGTAGGCCTATATACAAAGGTCTAGTCTGTGCACGCACGCGCACACACTCCATCGCACGGTCTGTTAAAGATCCTGATGCTCAAGTACTAAGCGGGTGAGCGCCGGCTACATACCTACACCCAGCAAGCGCGAACTCCCTTGTCCCCCTTTTGTGGGTCGTCTGGAGTTCTCTGTCCTGTGGGTGTAAGGCGATGCGCTTATCAGTTGTCTGGGCGTCAGACTCTATGCGCGGGCGCCTCGGGCGGCTTGAATTAGATACTGTATCGGCCAATGCCCTGAGCAGCAGCTCTCGAGCTGGAAAAAATGCTATTTAAGAGCCAATACAACAACCAAATACAGAAATAAAACAGAGAATGTGAATGCTTTTAGAAAGAAGAGAATGTTGTTTTAGTCGAAAAGCAGAACCGTGGTTCATAGAGCAAAGCTTGGGATATGTCAATTTAGGCAAAGTGTGTTTTCAATCCTAACATTGAGAAACCTTTTTTTTATGTGTGTGTACAGGCAAGTGGCATTGAGCAGCTCTCGGAGCTGTTAAGCGCGCTACAAAAATAACACTGCGTGTTTAAGAAAACATGTTGTGTGTGTTTCCATTCCGGCAGAGAATCACGGAACTGCAGAGAAACTAACTGTACAAAAACTTGGAAATGTGTGGAGAGAACTTAGCGCCAGTCTTACACAACTCAGGAAGGAGGTTTCTAGAAACTTCCGTAAAGCCACACTAACGTAATTAAATTGCAAGTCTTCTTCTGTTTCTTCCACTCCTCCTCGTTCTTCTCCTCTTCCTCCTCATCCTCTTTCTTTTTCTGATTCTGTCTTTCTTTCTGTCTTCTTTCTTCTTCTCCTCCTGCTCCTCCTCCACTTTCTTTCGTTTCTTCTTCTTCTTTCTTTCTTTCTCTTCTTCCTGTCCTTCTTTCTGTCTTCTTGTCCTCCTCCTTTTCCTTTTCATCCACTTTCTTCTTCTTCTCCTCCTCCTACTCCTCCTCATTCTTCTCCTCCTCATACTCTTTCTTCTTCTTCTTATCCTCCTCATTCTCTTTCTTCTTATTCTCTTGTTATTTAATATGGGAAGTGAGAGAAAGATCAATTTGTAAAATGAGCCACGACACTGACCGAAATGTCTTCGTCACATAAGTGAACGTGTCGAAAATCTAATTCAGTCGTGAAAATCGTGTTAACCGAAAATTCTGTATAGTTGAGTCAAGTAATCGAAAACGGACGAAATGTTATTCAGTCGAGTAATCCGGAATGATCGAAAATGTATTCAGTCTGGTCAGGTAAGACGAAATTTGCGAGTTCTTATCAGTCTAGTATGCCGAAATGACCGAAAATTTATTCAGTATTATGAAGTAAGACGAAAAGGTCGGAAATTGCATTTAGTCGAGTAAGTCCAAATGACCCCAAGTTCATTCAATCTTGTCGAGTAACCCGAAAAATATCTTACCTTTCATTATGTCGAATAACCCGAAAATACCCGAAATTTCATTCTGTCGAGTCAAGACACAAGTTTTTGATTCAGTCAAGCGAAGTTATCGAAATTTTATTAAGTCAAGTCCATTTAGCGAAATGATTCAAGGATCATTCAGTCGAGTATGCCCAAATTTACTGAAAGTATCCGAGTAACCGAGGAAGCCGAACTGGTCGAAAATGTGTGTAGTCATTTAGTAGGCCAAAATGACCGAAATTGTATTCAGTCTTGTCGAGTAACACTGAACAATATATCTGAAGTAAGATGAAAGTTTGAAAATTTCATTCAGTTGAGTTAGTTGATATGACCGAAAATTCCTGAAAGTCTGCTACTGAGATTTTCGTTCAGTGGAGTTAGCCGAAATTGGAGAGCACTGCTTCCAAGATTAACTCACCAAACAAAGAGTACAGTAGACGACAATCTTGTTTGCCAAGGGAGAACTAGCACGGAGGGGGAGCCTGGAAATTGCAATGGGTTGGTTCAATATGGGTTAAACCTTTCCCAACGCCGGAGGTGCGTCGCTCAGTTTTGTGAGGGCATTAGACGATGCTGACAGAACAGCAAACTGGCGTCTTGGGCGGTTTGAGTTAGATCCTTATTCTCGGCCACTGCCTTCAGTACCACTTAAGTTAGAAAAGCGCACTAACAGAAGAATTCTCAACCCAAGAGGGCTTTAATACATGGTGGGAGTCACCTCAAAACCGACCTGTCTCAGAGGTACCCAATAGTCACTGCTTAATGCACCGAAATAAAGACTCCCAGCCGTAAGTCAGTGGTAAGTCAGTGGTAAGTCAGTGGTAAGTCAGAGCGTACGGCTGGCACACCGATGACTTAGGTTCGAATCCCGTGGTGGGTGGATTTTTTTAAACAGTATGATTGCTCTGGTGGTTCAGTGTGGATTTAGGCATCTTTTACTCCTCTCTTCCCTTGGACGGGTTTCCCCGTCTGCCGTCTCTGGCAATACTGGATGTAGACGGTAATCTTCAATCATCATTTATTTGAAACAACAGTCTCGTAGAATTTCATCAGATTTTCATACTCGGTGACATGCGTCTTCTCTTACCGCTGAGCTACGGCGCCACTCTGTAGGGTAAGTACGTGAATGTTTGCATAATAAGATGGCGCTTGGTGGGGATTAGAGTTTCACCATCACGTACGAGATAAAACAGATGTGGGAGGCTTCGATCACGCCATCGATTTTAGTCGTTGGCTGATTTTTGCATCAGCACAACCTAGTCCCCAAACACATTGAATAAGTTGTCTACAAAACTACTGAATACAAAAAAAGCACGCACGCACACACACACACACACACACACGCACACACACACACACACACAATAGGCATACTACACAACATTGTCGCCACACACAATGAACAAGCTGGCTACAAAACTACGGATTTGAAACAGCATGTATACAATGCTATTAATTATCACTAAACATTAAAAAAAAAAACTGTATGCACAACTACGGCAGAAAAAAAAGGTAAAACAATAGCGCAAAAACGGGTGATTGGAACACAGCATACAAAACTACCAGCATGTGTGATTACCACAACATTGTCCGTGGTTGAAGTTCAAAAATCCTCTATCCCTATTGCCAGAGGTCACCACCAAGCCAACCAACCGACGCTGCAGAACAAAATATTTTTAGCGTGTGCTCAAACCACTGCACTGCTTCGCCCACCGCCCCTCCCCCTCCCCCCACCGTCCCTCCCCCACCGCACCCCCCCCCCCCCCAAATCTATTTCCAACTGTCTCCGACCAATTATAATTGACAGACGTTTTTGCCGCAATTAATTAGTGACTACTCCAACACAGGGGCAAACACGACAGGAAGCATGCCATGCGGAAGTTGTTCCCAGACCTCTTGAAGTTTCAGGAGGTGTTTTCACACAAACACGCCCACGCTGTAACAAAAAGCTGCGGTGTCTAGAAAGCAAAACAATTCATAATGAAAGCCTTTACCAAATTGGACAATAGTACGCCTTCTAAGTGTTATTTCTTAAACCCCTACATTTGGTAATAATGTTAGCGATATTTTATGATTATAGTTCAACTTTAAATGGTTCTATTTGGTTATGTGTTTGTTGTGTCCATGCGTGACAATGAACGTGTGGTTTGAAATCACGTACGCGAACTGACAATAAAATAAATTATTGAATTATAGAACTTTTTTCTTCTGCCTTAGTAAATGGGACGCTCGCACCCACAAATGCACACACAAACTTTCTCTCTATCTCTATCTCACACACACACAAACACACACACACACACTCTCTCTCTCTCTCCATATATATATATATATATATATATATATATATATATATATATATATATATATATATATATATATATAAAGAAAAATTAAAATTTCTAGGAGTACATCTAACTAACAAATTATCTTGGAATTGTCATATAGAGCACACATTAACAAAAGCAAGGAAGAGTTTAAATTTTTTAAAAATCATTAATAGGCAATACTGGAGTCAAGATGTATCAACTTTGGTACATCTCTCAACAGCTCTTGTTCGGTCAAAGTTGACATATGCACAAGAAGTGTTTTTTAATGCTCCAAAATATTTATTAAGAAAGCTACAGAGCATCGACTGCAAATCTTTTAAAATTGCACTAGGTTTACCTGTTCATGCATCATGCGAAAAAACATACAAAACAATAGGTATACTCTCACTAGATGCGTACAGAAAAATGGCATGCGCTAAATATGTGTTAAGGTCATCAATAAATGAAAATAATGTAAGTAATGAAATAAAAATTCGATCTGACATAGACTTTCCAAAGAGGGCTAGACGAATAGCATCCAATATTACTATAGGCACCTTCATTAGTAAAGAAATTGAAGATACTAAGTTGCATTTAAATCAACCTTTAATCGAAAAAATAAAAATATTGCCTACACCACCTTGGGAACTGAAGAGAGCAGAATTTGACATTGAATATACAGACCATAAAAAGTCAACTGAAATTAATGTTTTAGTATCTTCAGTCCGAGAGCACCTTGACGAAAAATATCCAATGCATTTGAAAGTGTATACTGACGGTTCTATTTTAGATAATATGGCAGGCGGTTCAGCATTCATTATACCTGATTTAAAGATTCAAAAATCATTTTATATTGGGAAAAATAAATCTATCTTTACAGCCGAACTTATTGCTATTCTGATGGCACTTTATTTTCTATATGATTTTCCACATACAATACGTCAAGTTTTGTTTTGTGTGGATTCGCAATCAGTGCTTAATGCCTTAAGTTCTTTAAAACTAAAAGTCAGATCAGACCTAATTGCAGAAATTATTCATTTGATTCATTTTATGATTATTAGAGGATGCAATATCACCTTCACTTGGATACCGTCACATACCGGCATATATTATAATGAAAGAGTTGATGCTGCTGCCAAATCAGGAGCTCAACAATCAATGCAATATGTCCATCTTGAAATTCCTCTTTCAATTAATGAATATCTATCAACTTTAATGGCACTAGAACATAAAAAATATAATATTAACACTTTGACTAATAACACAAAATCATTCATGCAATTTGATATTAAGAAAGTTCTAGATTTCTGTAAAATAAAAAATATTAACCCCTTTCATGTAAGGAGAATAATGTCCCTAATGTATCGATGGAAATGTAATGCATTTAAAACCAAATACGTTAAAAATGTTTTATGTTGTTGTAATGATATTATTTCCCAGAGACATATACTTTCGTGCCCTGTATTACAACAACATTTACCGGTTCTGCAATCAAATACTGAAGCTGCTATATTTAATAGTCCACAGCTGTTGTATGAACTGTTTAATTCTTTGTTAGATAGTCCTTTAGGGACAGTTTTGTAGATTGCCTTATGATTTCGTTCATAACGAAATTCAAAATCGACAAATATGTTCATCTGTATATATATATGTACGTGTATGTATGTGTGTGCATTTATGTATATATTTATTATTATTATTATTATTATTATTATTATTATTATTATTATTATTATTATTATTATTTTTATTTTTTTTATTTTTTTTAATTATTAAATTATTATTATTATTATTATCACTATGCTAATATATACTTGTCCTTGCGTGGTTGTATGTTATGTGAGTGTCTTTGTGGGCATGTGTGTCTGTAAGGGAACGGATGAGTGAGTGAAAGATCGTCTAAAATCACAAATTGTGTAAAGACGTAAAATGAAATAAATAAAAAATCTCTCTCCATCTCTCTCTCACACACACCTGTCTGTCTGTCTGTATGCATGTATGTATCTCAGACAAACATGCGCACACACACAGACACACAAACTCAAACAAACACACGCATTACCACCCTCACTCAAACACACACGCACACACCAAATTTCGTCAAAATCCGTTCAGCGGATGCAACGTAAGATACTAATTAAAAGAAGTTCGTTCACGCACAAAGCACATCATGATGAAGAAGAAAACGTACCAAAACATCTCTTCTTTTTTTCTTTTTAACTTCCTGTGTGTGCCAGCATTAAAGATAGTTTACATGCGTGATGTCCTTATGTTATTCACATACACCACATTTCGTGAAAATCCGTTTGGGGGGGGAGGGGTAGGGGGGAAGCATCGTAAAACTCTTTTTAAAAAAATAATAAAATAAATAAAAGTTATATATATATTTTATTTTAAAAGGTTTTATCAGTGTCCAATGGAAGAAGGCTTCGCGAAAGCGAACAGTCTTGTTTGAGACGATTATGTCTATTCAACAATGGTTGTTTCCCTTGAATGGTTGCTTCCCTTGAAGCATGTCAGCAGCAGATATTGCATTGAAAACTCCTTCAGGCTATTTTACGGGAGACTGAGGTTTCGCAAGTTTGGTAGCAAGAATGAACTAAACAACTATCAACATAATAAGAAGAAGAAGAAGAAGAAGAAGAAGAAGAAGAAGAAGAAGAAGAAGAAGAAGAAGAAGAAGAAGATTTATATATTCGGCCACATCTAGACAAAAATAGTCTACTCTAGGCGCATACAAACATGCACACACACTCACATAATTATTATTATTTTTGTTTAATATCAAGGAGGAGGAAGAAGAAGAAGAGAATCGTGTTCACACAAGATAGAACTACGCATAGTAATGAGGTAAGCACCATAGGACTATGTACACAGCCTGTTCCGGGTGCATTAGTTCAGAGAGAACGAGAGAGTAAACCTGTTCGGGTACCTGGTGCAGGGTGTAAATGGATATCATAAAATGTCATCAGATTTAAGTGCCTCGGGTGAAACCAACAGCAAGAACAACAACCTCGTTATCGTGTAGATATCAGTAAACCTAAGTAATGAACGATCGATGTACATGTACATAACTATATGTACGGACATTCGCCAAGGTTAATCTTTCCACGGAACTCGCTACCCTCAACAATATTCTCTTGCTTACAATATATGTACTTCGTTACACAGCCATACAGTTCAACGTTTACTAAAATACATTATTACACGTTAAGAATTTATGCAGTTTCCGGAAAGTAAGATGTCACTGTTCGAGAAATAAATAGGATTAAGCAATAGAATTTTGGAGAGAAGGAATACCGTGAAAATAGCTTGCAATGCCGACACAATCACATCCCTTGAGCCGAGAGGATAAACCGAGGTCTAGTCTTTGCAGGAACGCATTCCTTCGCACGGACTTTTAAAGATCCTGACGCTCATGTCCTGTCCGGCTGCGCAAATACTCCACCCATGCCCGGTCGCCCACGATTGTGCTCATTGGTCAAGACGGTGTGCCTACAGGCTGCAAGTGAGCACATCGGGCGCGAGGCTTGAGGTAGATAGACCCTGCATCCACCAAGGCCTTGATCAGCTCTTGAGCTGAAAAAAAACCCGCTCTGATAAAACGATTACACAAATCCCGTAAATAAATAAATAAATGTTACGATACTTTCAAAGGGACCAGGTTGACGGTAGTACAATTTCAGCAAAGTACGTGTGCATGAGGCTAACAGGGTCTTAGGAGTCTGTTTACCTACCAGCACTGCACTGCGCTAACAGGCCGTCATTGCAGGAATTCATCAATCATTTAAAAGGTAGATAGGGTTAAACGGCCGCTTGTGTCAGCGAAGACAAAGGTGGGGTGGGAAGGGAGAGAGAGAGGAAGAGAGAGAGAGAGGAAGAGAGAGAGGGAGCGGACAGAAAGAGAGAGAGAGAGAGAGAGAGAGAGAGAGAGAGAGAGAGAGAGAGAGGGATGGGAGAGAGGTAGGCCACATGCGCATTAACCAAATAGCATGGATCGTCGATAACGTAGTAATATCATTAGTATTTACCTCTCTCTATGTCTAGGTACATATAGGTACATATTAATGCTACAGCTATGCTACTGAGGATCCATTTTCTTTTTGCTTTCGAGGAGCCATTCTATATGGTTAATGCTTCTGTGACCAGACTCATTTCATTGAAAACAAGAATACAGATTTTTGGATGGGGCCTAATCTTACAATCGTTGCTCGTTTCATTTTACACTCATATTCTCCGATATACTCAGTCATACATGCCAACGACCAAACAAATTACAAATATCATCATGCAGCAAACAAAATAAGATATATGACCCTCCCAATCGGTGTTACAATGAAACAAATACATGTAGCCGAGCGGAGACTTTAACTCCCGTCTCTCGGCCACCAACCCTTGGGAACATTGCTCCACCCGAGCTGTCATTATCATGTAGACCCTCAAAAGAAGGACATTAAAATATTTGCCTTGCAAGGCGGTGGAGCGTGGTTGGGAGTACCCGGTTGCCGGCTACTAGTGCCACGCACTCTAACTGCAAGGTCGCTGCCACCGACCTGCATAAAATGCCTGCCGACAATGTGGTCCCGCTCGGCACCAGACGCAGCAGGCGAATGGTCAGCCGGGGAGAACAAATGTCGTGTCGCCTTGTACTGCTAACCCAATGGCATACCCAAAGGATTCTGCAAAGCAGTAGCCACCCAAGGCCAGTCTAACCAAGAAAACTCAAGGCAGACAATTTCTCTCCCAAGCCTCAACCAGTCGCCTCCCTTTCCGCTACATACATAACAAACAGCCAAAGGTAAATAAAATATTCGGGTGCTACAATAACACAAAAATTTAAGACCCACTCAACTGTAGATCAAAATAATCAAGTAACACACCGAGAAGGGGAGAGGAGGATGAGAGGGGGAGGGAGGGAGATGGGAATGGCAAAATCAGTGGTCAAGTCATATTACGGTAATGTTGCCTTATTGTTCGTTTGAATGAAGAAAGAGTGATACACGGTCTAATGTTTGAAGGCAGAGAGAGATCCAATGGCTCTGAGAATGTAAAACTATCTTAAAATACACAAAGATGCAAAATGTGTTTGTTGGGCCCATTACGTTCAGACAATGGGTCCAACAGGAAGTACTCTTCAGGATAGCTCAAACAACTGCTGGTCTGACAAGGTTGAAGCCCATTTGGAAAGACATGACCATCAGTCTACACTCCAAGGTAAGGTTGCTGCGCTCCCTTGTCATCTCCATCTTGCGAAACATGGACCCGCAGCAGGTGCTACATAAGACTTCTGGGCATTTCCTATACCCAGCAAATCACCAACAACGAAGTTCGACAAATCATCACACAAGCCATTGGACAACACGATGACCTACGATGAAGTCATAAGGGTTGCTGAGGACAGAGAAAGATGGAGTACGCTGGTTAAACGATCATCTTCGGTGCCCCAACGACTTTCGAGTAACGGGTTAGGATAGGATAGGATAGGATAACGTTCAGTTTAAAAGATCACTTAGATAAGATTGTGCTATGCCATGTTGCACTTTAAGCGAGGGGGTCACACTGTTGAAGAAAACTGTGGGTATAAGGACATTAGGTTTGCTGCGATCAGTTTTTCTGACGGTGAAAGACTGGGTCCGCCAATGATAATTAATAGTCCATGCTCTACGGTGCAAAGAGTTTCATTTATTCATATGCACTTCTCGTGCACCCCACCATACTGATGACGCATAATTGAGACGAAACAGGCAACGCAATGTGACGTTAAAAAAAAAAAATTCTTTACGCATCAGGACCAACAAAACAACTTAATTTACCTCCCCCTCAAAAAAAAAAAAAAAAAAAAAAAAAGGACAAAAAAAGTAAGCCGACGGACCGACCCTATTCTTTTTCCCTATGTTACTGTAAACAGATTTTTTTTTTTTTTTTTTTTTTTGGGGGGGGGGGGGGGGGGGTCAACAGAGGCTTTTGTTGTTGTTGTTGTTTTAAAGACAACTTTGCAAACGTAATCTATATTATGTTTCTACTATCAAAGTTTATTATCAATAATAATGAGAGAGAGAGAGAGAGAGAGAGAGAGAGAGAGAGAGAGAGAGAGAGAGAGAGAGAAGAGAGAGAGAGAGAGAGAGAGAGAGAGAGAGAGGGGGAAAAGAGAGAGAGCACAGGCGCTTTTATAAAAATCCATTGGACACGCCGAGCGGCCTATATATGCCCGTGCCCCGTGACGCGTACTCCCTTTAGTTTTTTCTCCCTTTGTTTTCTCACTTGGTTTACCTAATATACAGAACCCCCATCCCTCACTCCTCATCTTCCTCCTCCCTTGGTTATCTATATAATATACAGATAACCAAAGAGAGACGCGTCACAGAAATAGGCGCTCGCGTGTCCAGATACAAGCGCCTGAAAGAGAGAGAGAGAGAGAGAGAGAGAGAGAGAGAGAGAGAGAGAGAGAGAGAGAGAGAGAGAGAGAGAGAGACAGAGAGAGAGAGACAGAGACAGAGACAGACAGACAGACAGACAGACAGACATAGAGACGGACAAAGACAGAAATTGAGACAGTTAACAGAGCAGCAGACAGAGAAACAACCAGCACAGACATACATACAAGCAGACAGAGAACAACACATGTTATGCAGCAGTAAGAGAAGGAGGGTTGCTAGTTATAGATGACATTCGTCTTACCTGTTGATATAGAATTTCAGTACGAGTTATTCCAAGCACACTATTGCAGGCTGATTAGCATTATTCCGTGGAACTGAGTGGGAGCGTTCTCCAACATGGCATTTCTAACATAACTGTGTAGTGAAGTCTGTATTATTCTGTTGAACCCTGAATCAGAGGACAACGAACCGAGCGACATCAGATGCTGTGACATAAGTCATTCACGTCACGCCAGTCACCGTTTCACAAACACAATCAAGTGACATTGCATCATATTTCAATGATGCAAATTTATGGCTTTTATGCAGTCATACGTAAAAACGTACCACAGTTCAAGCTCGGGACAAACATCTCACTGTTTCACCAACTGATCAAAAGACTACAAATTACCTTTCAATTACGTTTTTAATTAAAAAAAAAAAGTTTTGTGCACTGATTAATCCTTAAGGTTGTAGCACGTTACTAGCATCCTTTGTTTTTATCCCCAACTAATGACGCATCACGTTTCAATGACGTCATTAAATTGATTTATAATTATAACCTTACTGTCAGACCTGATGACATAGCACATTTCAGTTCCAATTCAAGGCTCCAAATATCACCAATCAAAACAACAAAACAAAACAAAAACAAAAACAAACTAGAAGGACAAAGCCCTTGTGACTCACATGCTCCTTATGGAACTCGCAATATTTAACATGAAAATGAGTGCCCAAAAAAACCAACATGAAATGGTGGCATTACAATGCAAAATAATATCGACTTTGATCTTTCTATGCTCCTGACCTTGAAATGACATTGACCTCCAGCTCCAAATACACTCATGTACTATCAAATAAAGTACAGCAAAAGTTGTATCATACCAAAAAAAACCGGTGACCTTGAGATGACCTTGACCTTTAGTGACCTTGAACTTCGAATGACTTTGACACTCACATGACCTCTCACGTATGTCTGATCAAATAACCCATTGTTTTTGCATATTATGGGTTAAATAAACTGGACTATGACCCAATTAAAAAAAATGTCTGTACCAGGCCTAAAATGACCTTTACCTTCAAGATCAACGCAAAAATAAAATCCATTACAGTTATTGGCAGCGGACAGTAGATCAAGAGAGCACATTGTGGTTTTCTAAACTGGTTAGCTGATTATGTTATCTGTTATTGTTGCTGTTGTTGTCGTTCTGCATATTGTTTCTTTTCTGTCGGATTATCCCGTGTATCATTTAACAGTGTTTGACCTGTTATCCAGCATTATGTCTGCCTCTTTTTGGGCTGTGGTCCATCCACAACACAACATTTTTATTTCTTTTCTGTATTTATGTTCCTTTTGAATATTAATTTGAAGCTGCTTTGAAGTTTGAAAATGCATCATCATTTCATCAACGATATTTGCAGTAAACCGCATGCCATGGGAAGGAACGTTATTTCTGTTGGGTTTTGGTTTTCTCTATTTCAGTTTTTCCACTGTTAGGTTTGTAACTCAGTTATTGGTGGTTACGTTCTTTTCAATTATTTGATTCATTTGCTTTCCTGTGATTTCATTAGGGTGTCGTTGATGC
>CM072521.1:6184830-6247890 GCA_036898135.1 Oncomelania hupensis | reverse complement strand
TCTCTCTCTCTCTCTCTCTCTCTCTCTCTCTCTCTCTCTCTCTCTCTCTCTCTCTCTCTCTCTCTCTCTCTCTCCCTCTGATTAGATTGTGCATCTCCGCAGTCTTTTTAATATAAATATTGTTACTGTTCTCCGGGGACATCGATATATTTATTTCGGTTCTGTTCGTTCGTTTGTTTGTTTTTAAACTCTAGTTTAATTATGCGAGCGTTGTCGCCAAGTGGTCTAAGACGGGAGACTAACTTGCCTTGTCCACAGGCTAGATACCAATGGTGCCAGACAGGTGTGGGATCGATCCAGCATCTGGGCGTTATGTTTCTCCAAATATTATTGACTTTCGACTCGGGCAACGTCTCGGGGGGTTTCTCCGGGTACTCCGGCAAAATTTCAAAAACACAACTAAAATTAGGTAGGTTGGGTTTGGGCGCGCCACAGGCTGCGACTGCGCCTTTTCCATGGGAGGCGGCCCAGAATTTCCCAATAAAAAAGGGACAATAAAGCGTTACAAGTTACATTTCAAAGTGCATGAATGTGTGTGTGTGTGTGTGTGTGTGTGTGTGTGTGTGTGTGTGTGTGTGTGTGTGTGTGTGTGTGTGTGTGTGTGTGTTTTTGAACCTACGCCGTCGTAAGGACTTTGCCATGTTGCACACCCACGTTGTGAGGACTTTTTCCGCTCTGAGGACTTACAACCATAGTCCTCACAATTTTATTGCAAAAACGCTGTCTACGTGAGGCCTAGACTATTTTGGCTAAGTTTGAGCATAGTCCTTACCAAGATGCAATTATAAACTTGACTGTGCGTGTGCGTATTGGGCTAAACACATTTTTACTAAGAAGGAGAGAGAGGGAGTCCAACTTGACAGATTTCCGCACTCATATCTTGAAGACGATTGGTCACACGTAGCGTCACATGACCATGTCGCCGAGTGTGTCGCGTTGGATCGCGCAACTAGAGACCTGACTCCACCCCTATGGCTTTGCGAGCGACATAGACTCCACCCTACATCTTGGCGAGCCTGCAATTGGCTCACCACTGCATTAATGAATTGTGACATGAACTATTCTGCCCAATAAGGTGTTCAAGGGCTCCACCCCTCCAGCTTGCGACCCTCGCATTGTCTCACTTCACACATACATTGTGGCTTCAACTATTCTGAGTTATGGAGGCTGCTTTCGTCAATTTTTTTCTTTCCTCTTGCCTATGTAAGGCTAAATCGTATGTCCTTGTGAGCTGTAGCAACATAATTATAAGCTCATCTTTCCTATTCACACAGGTGGGAGGGGGGGGAGGAGGGGCAAAGCCGTAGCTCAAGTGGTAGAGGGTTAGCCTGGCACACCGATGACCCAGGTTCGAATCCCGTGGTGGGCGATATAAAATGTGGCCATTTTCACTGTCCATTTTAGCAGTATGATGGCTCTTGTGGTTCAGTATTGATTTAGGGCCCTACCCCTCTGTCCCTGGGATGGTTATCCCCGTCTGCCATATCGCCAATTGTGGGTGTAGACGTTAAACCTCAATGTTCATTCATTCATTCATTCATTCACACAGGTGATGTAGTGACAGTAAAACTGTTGACAAAGTGAAGTAGAATATATACATACTAGTGGTTTTTGTACCCTGGCAAGCCAACAGGTTGCTGTTTGAAATGTAGACAGAGACAACTGTTGTGAGCGAGTTTCATTTGGACGATGATACCTCCCCATATCCCCCTTGATACCTCACCATACCCACCCCCTCTGATATCTCCTAGTCTCCCCCCCACTCCATGATGCCTCACCATACCCCCTTGATACCTCCCGAACCCACTTGAATACCTCCCCATACCCCCTTGATACCTTTCCGTACCCCCCTTGTAACCTACCTGTACACCTCCTTGATACTTCCCCGTTGATCGTTTCGCAGGTATGGATGAAAGGAATCGAGTTAGTTAGTTAGTTATATAGATTAACGTCCCCGGACACATAGGCGTATAGGGGACCATCACCATACCCCCTTATATATACCCATATCCCCGTTGTTTGTAGATTATAGTCACACGACACTTTCGCATATAGGTGACTACTGGACCGATTTATACTGACACCAGCGGGCCAGTTGTTGGTAAAGGGGAAAATAATATGATCACACGTTGACCAATCCGGGATTCGAACCAGCGACCTTTCGGTTACTAGCAAGACGCTCTTACCAACTGAGCTACCCGGCCCCACGTATCCCCGTTATGCCTACCCATGCCCCTTTAAACCTACCCGTAGCCCCCTTTTACCTACACGTACCACCCCATCCCGATCCTTGGTAATAATACTAATACTAATAATAATACTAATACTAATACTAATACTTATACTAATAATAATAATATTGAATATACAGGGGCGTCGCACGGTCCAAAATATTGGGGGGGGGGGGGGCAACCCTGTCGACAGGGAGGTGGGGGGGGGGGGGGGGCTGACAAGCGGGACGTCATTTTGTCTACAAACACCAGAGATCTTTTTACAGACCAAAAAAGGAGCCAAAGGTCAGGTTTTGTCCTTTTTGACCTAGCTGTGACCTTGGATTTTGGGAAGGATCGAGATGATCTTACTAGTAGTCCATGAACAAAATCTCAGCTAGTTCAGTCCACAAACATCGGAGATCTATTCGCGGACACATAAACAAACAAAACAAACAAACAAACAAACCAACCAAGTGAAACCTATAATGGGTAGTGGGGGGTGGGGGTGGTGGTGTAATAATCAAAGCAGTCAAGACCACGTTATCTGTCCCCAGAAAAGCGAACGGGTCCTTTTGCGACAAGGCGGGCAATCACCCTCTGAGCTAATCAAACAGTCATCACTCACTCGCTCAGCCAATCTATTCTCTTAATCACACTCTAGCAGGCCCGCTCGCCCAGTCGCTTAAGCCCCGACATCTCCTTAAAGCCTAAAGTAAATAATTGTCAGACCCCAGCATCCCTGCCTCGAAGTCACAGCCTGTCCGAAAAACACTTCTCCATCACCGAGTGCCTCTGAGTTTGCGTATTGTGCTTGTCTTAAGTCAAGGTAAAATAGGGAACTTACTCTTTGTCATATAGCAGACCCATCACCCGTCGTTGCCCATCATGTTCATGCGTCCTGTCAATATTTTTAATTATAATTTTGCCTTGATGTGTTGCTTGACTTGTTCTTATCCCTTGCACATATTTTTTTTTTTTGACCCATGACATTTTTATGCTTGTATGCTCCGTTAGCCCATGTGTAAATACCCCATGCCATGTGTCCCCCCGCATAGATTAAATATACAACCCACCTACAACCCATTTGCCCTATCCTCCATTTGCTTTTTCGCTAATGTATAAATATTTGCCCTGTTGCCGAATCCTATAATGTATCTAATATAATAATAATAAATAATTAATAAATAGTTGCATTGTTTGACTGTTGGTATGTGCACTGCTCAACCCATGACCGGTAAATAATTTGAATCTGAAGGCTAATGTCACAGGCCCTGAATAATATCCCTATTGATACAGCGTCTGTACACATTAGACGGGTTCCTGTACCGGGCGTATCATAACATCTCCCAATCACTGAGCAGGCCCCTGTCAACCCAGAGGTCAATGAGAAGCGAGACTTGGGACTTCGCCATTTTCCAGACGGCTAGCCACGAAAGCCGATTTCTATGCCTGTACCATATCACAAGACTAGCACTCATGATCCATGAGTCATCATCGCGTGACCACTGACCTGCATCTTTCCACCCACGCTACAGACCCACGCTAACAAGCCAACCAGAGTAACTGGACAAATCGCCGCACTGCAGTACAGAGCTAAGTGCCTAAGCCTACGAGAATCTCGCCAGATTATCAGAGAGACTCTGAAACCATACAGATACACTCTCGCCCTGTGATGAGATCAGTCTACATTCGCTCTAGTATCCCAAATATTGACTACCCAGAAAATTACCAACTACTCCTTACTAAAAGACGCTATGCCTATGACTCACGTTAGAAGTATTCGACCTACAGTCCCCATTCAAATTAAATATGAATAGTTATAGAAATTGCAATTACCCTGACTGGCCTTTGAATGTGCATTTCTTTTGTAGCCTTACTCTCCATCTCGTCTTTACCCTGTCTGTCTATTAAGTTGGCCCAGCATAATCTCGAATGTCATCGCACCATAACCTAATCAAAGGAGGTAATAACGCGCTAGAATTAAGAGCTTACCCCCATCCCCAACCCCTCTCTTCGTGACAGGTCCTTTTTTGTCCCCTTTTGCGATCAAAGCACGTGCACGTGTAGGCCTATCAACAAACTAAATCTAAATTAAAAAATCGCGCACCTCAACTATTTATTGACACTTGCACATTCACCCTTGCCTTACTCATTTTACAGACTAAAGTAAATAATTGATATCAACAAACCTGGAAAACAGACGATTCCATTGTTTTGTTAATTTTGCTCTTTGCGTGATGAAATGACACTTCTTTCAAACAGCGAAAGCCAGCTCTGCTGGTGATTGCGTTAGGGCCACGAAATATTTTGTTGTGAAACACAGGCACATGCTAATAGATTATTGTAATATTATTTCGTACGTTAGCCCTTTACACTACGGTTTAAAAATATGGTGATTTTTTAAATTATTGATTCTTCCTGCCTTCCTCATCGTTTGAAATCTTCTTCTTCTTCTTCTTCTTCTTCTTCTTCTTCTTACTTCTTCTTTCTTCTTTCTCTCTCTTCTTTTTTTTTTTTGGCCAAATTATGGGGCGGGTGCCCCCCCTGTGCGACGCCCCTGATATAGAATAATACAAATAGAAATATAAAAAAACCACCAAGGTTTTAAAGAAAATTTGATATAAGATATAATAATAGTAATAGTAATAATAATAATAATATAATAATAATAATAATAATTTATTATTAGTGAAGAATAATAATAATAATATAATAAAATAATAATAATAATAATAATAATAATAATAATAATAATATAAATTAAAGGTAAAAAGCCTATATTAAAAAGAAAAATATCCATATTGTAGTGTAAAAAAAAAAAATACGGTCCGCGTGAGGTTTGAACTTGGGTCGTCCTGCACGGTAGGCGGAAGTTTTACTAACTTAGCTATGAAGGCTTCCTAGAAAGGCCATCAATTTTTTGGTCTATATGGGAAAAACACACACAGCTCGAGACCATGGAGTTAGTTTTTGTGAGCCAAACCTGACATTATTTTTTAGGTGCACGGGTCCGTGATCAAAACTGGTAAACATGATCCAAATCGGTGCAGTGGTTCCCGAGATATAGAATTTATACGACGCGAATCGCGCAACTAGTCTAAACTGTGTTTATATCACCAATACCATAACTCGCAGATCGTTGGGGCTGTTTTCTTGTTTTTGGGGGATACGCGGCAGCTGCATTAGAAAAAGCTATCCCATCAACAATGGGGGGGGGGGGGGGTCTTATCTCATCACCCACCTCATGGGGCACCCCCACCCCACCTACCCCCCACCGAGGTGATGTGTTTTTAACCACCATCTGTCTTGGCAGATGGAGCTGGTCATTTTGCAACAAACCCGATTGATTGATTGATTGATGCTTTAGGTCCAGCGGACTCTTCCGAGCCAAATCAGGACCGGATCACAAACCCGATTAAAATTGGTCAAGAATTAGGGGTACTTGACTCCTTTGTTATCCTATATCTCCGTTGTATCTTATTATCCCCAAAAAATTTTCACTGAAAAATGTTCGCGCTATTGAGTCTGTATCGCATACATTCGGACTTTAAAGATCCTGACGCTCATGTCCTAGACGGGTGAGTGCCGGTGACAAGAAAACACCCAGCATGCACCTAGGTCCTTCTCCCCCATCCCTGGCTGCCCAGGATTGTGCTCAGTTGTCCGGGCGTCAGACCATGCGCCCAAAGGCTGCGGGTGGGCGTCTCGGGCGCCTTGAGTTAGATCCTGTATCGGCCAGCGCTTTGAGCAGCTCTTGAGCTGGAAAAGCGCTATATAAGAACGATTAAATAAATAAATAAATAATAAATATGTCTGTAACCCTTCATACGGTCAACATTTTAGTGTCAATGCTCAGCGTGTTTTAACCAGAAACATAGCTAAACTATCGCTCTTTACTTGGAAAAGGAACAGGTACTTTGTGGCAGGATAGGACAGTCGAAGACTCCCTACTGTGACGCTCACTTATAGCTGTGATTGTATGTGTGCGAACGTGAAAACAGCCTAAGCTGAAGATTGTGTGTGTGTGTGCGTGTGGCTGCAGATACACACACACTGGTAACAAATTGCGCACATCAAAGCGGTTTTGGAAAGCCGCAACTCAAAACCTTGGACAACTATTTGTTAGAGTAGGCTTATTTGAGCAAACGAAATGGAGTCTAGCTATTGTTGTTGAATCAAATTTTATTCACAATTGTATTCATCAGAATAAAATTTGATACATTTGCCACTAACCCTAACCCTACTAGTGTGCGAAATTAAAAGGAAATCGTAGCTACCGTTTTTGAACAAATCTCAAAAAGGTGGTTTAGGAGACATGTTCTTTTGGGGGGTTGGATCACTAAAACAGTCACTCTGAACTCAATAATTGAGCTATGCCAATGATTTTGATCTCCTAACCTAACGCACTACCATTAGACCATCGTGCAATAGGGTTATCTGTGGTGAGGGTGGCTAAAGGGCGGCGATCTGAACCAACATACACGCTCACCTGTCTCATCTACAGGTGATGTAGTGATATGATATGGATGGGGTAAAGTGTTAGTATAAGGGTAAGAGTGGGGGAGGAGGGGGCCCAACCACCTCTAGTTATGGGATGGTTAATAGGATAGCTTGATCTCTATTGATAGATAGATGTCCAGTAAGAATATAAAGTGCAAACAGAGTAGGGTCCATGTGTTATGGGTTGTGTGTATTGATCCAGTTCATGTCTCACAGTCAGATAATAAAGCTCTGTTGTATCTTGTATCTGGTATCCCTTGATGCTGAGTCCTAGACACATCCTATAGTACGCCAAGAAACAAAACCAGCCCCAAGTTAGGGGAGGGGTGATACGATAGGAGCTCCCAAAGTGATGATGGCATGGGTTGATAGAGGAAACTGTGTACAATCGTTGCGCGATTTGCGTCGTATAAGTTCAATAACTCAAGAACCACTTCACCCAGTCTGTTCCCATTTACCAGTTATGTTCTAGCCCCAACCCTGCATATAGTCCCCCCAACACGGAAAGAATGAAAGAACGCGTTGGGGAGAGGTGACTGTTTCATTGATCTGACCGTCCTGAAATCCTTGTACAAAATGACCTAATACTTTCGATCCAAAGTGGCCACCTCATGGGGATGAATTTGGCTGCTTTTCCAACATTGTTCGGTCATGGTATGTGTGCTGTACCCACTTGGTGCACCTGAATGGTGCCTTTGGCAGTATTTTGGGCGCCAGACGGTTTCCCGCCCAAATGTCCGGTCGTTATTGGGAGATTGGAACCCTTTCAAAGTACAGACCTCTAAGAACCTGAAGTTTCTCCTCAACCCATCCAGTCAGGCGGTCCATATTGGGCTCATCCCCAAGAGGACCCCCTGAATGCTTCACCTATCTCAAGAAGAGTTGATGGATCACAACCCAAACCCCTAACCCTAAAGCAGCATCACAGCCACTGTCCACATAGGAATAAGCAATAGCCTAGCTCTTTGGGTTGAGGCAGAGGTGACTGTTTGATTAAGATTAAGATAGTTAGGGGATGGGGATGGGATACGACCCCCGAGGTATGGGACTGGTGATAGCTTGATCTGTATTGATAGATAGAGGTCCAGAAACAATGTAAAGTGCAACCAGAGTAGGGTCCATGTGTTATGGGTTGTGTTTATTGATCAAGTTCATGTCTCACAGTCAGATAATAAAGCTCTGTTGTATCTTGTATCTGGTATCCCTTGATGCTGAGTCCTAGACACATCCTATAGTACGCCAAGAAACAAAACCAGCCCCAAGTTAGGGGAGGGGTGATACGATAGGAGCTCCCAAAGTGATGATGGCAGGGGTTGATAGAGGAAAGTGTGTACAATCGTTGCGCGATTTGCGTCGTATAAGTTCCATAACTCAAGAACCACTTCACCCAGTCTGTTCCCATTTACCAGTTATGTTTTAGCCCCACCCCTGCATATAGTCTCCCCAACACCGAAAGAATGAAAGAACGCGTTGGGGAGAGGTGACTGTTTGATTGATCTGACCGTCCTGAAATCCTTGTACAAAATGACCAAATACTTTCGATCCAAAGTGGCCACCTCATGGGGATGAATTTGGCTGCTTTTCCAACATTGTTCGGTCAGGGTATGTGTGCTGTACCCACTTCGTGCACCTAAACGGTGCCTTTGGCAGTATTTTGGGCGCCAGACGGTTTTCCCCGCCCAAATGTCCGGTCGTTATTGGGAGATTGGAACCCTTTCAAAGTACAGACCTCTAAGAACCTGAAGTTTCTCCTCAACCCATCCAGTCAGGCGGTCCATATTGGGCTCATCCCCAAGAGGACCCCCTGAATGCTTCACCTATCTCAAGAAGAGTTGATGGATCACAACCCAAACCCCTAACCCTAAAGCAGCATCACAGCCACTGTCCACATAGGAATAAGCAATAGCCTAGCTCTTTGGGTTGAGGCAGAGGTGACTGTTTGATTAAGATTAAGATAGTTAGGGGGATGGGGGATGGGATAACGACCTCCGAGGTTATGGGACTGGTGATAGCTTGATCTGTATTGATAGATAGAGGTCCAGGAACAATGTAAAGTGCAACCAGAGTAGGGTCCATGTGTTATGGGTTGTGTGTATTGATCAAGTTCATGTCTCACAGTCAGATAATAAAGCTCTGTTGTATCTTGTATCTGGTATCCCTTGATGCTGAGTCCTAGACACATCCTATAGTACGCCAAGAAACAAAACCAGCCCCAAGTTAGGGGAGGGGTGATACGATAGGAGCTCCCAAAGTGATGATGGCATGGGTTGATAGAGGAAAGTGTGTACAATCGTTGCGCGATTTGCGTCGTATAAGTTCAATACCTCAAGAACCACTTCACCCAGTCTGTTCCCATTTACCAGTTATGTTCTAGCCCCAACCCTGCATATAGTCCCCCAACACGGAAAGAATGAAAGAACGCGTTGGGGAGAGGTGACTGTTTGATTGATCTGACCGTCCTGAAATCCTTGTACAAAATGACCAAATACTTTCGATCCAAAGTGGCCACCTCATGGGGATGAATTTGGCTGCTTTTCCAACATTGTTCGGTCAGGGTATGTGTGCTGTACCCACTTGGTGCACCTAAACGGTGCCTTTGGCAGTATTTTGGGCGCCAGACGGTTTCCCGCCCAAATGTCCGGTCGTTATTGGGAGATTGGAACCCTTTCAAAGTACAGACACCTAAGAACCTGAAGTTTCTCCTCAACCCATCCAGTCAGGCGGTCCATATTGGGCTCATCCCCAAGAGGACCTCCTGAATGCTTCACCTATCTCAAGAAGAGTTGATGGATCACAACCCAAACCCCTAACCCTAAACCAGCATCACAGCCACTGTCCACATAGGAATAAGCAATAGCCTAGCTCTTTGGGTTGAGGCAGAGGTGACTGTTTGATTAAGATTAAGATAGTTAGGGGGATGGGGGATGGGATACGACCCCCGAGGTATGGGACTGGTGATAGCTTGATCTGTATTGATAGATAGAGGTCCAGGAACAATGTAAAGTGCAACCAGAGTAGGGTCCATGTGTTATGGGTTGTGTGTATTGATCAAGTTCATGTCTCACAGTCAGATAATAAAGCTCTGTTGTATCTTGTATCTGGTATCCCTTGATGCTGAGTCCTAGACACATCCTATAGTACGCCAAGAAACAAAACCAGCCCCAAGTTAGGGGAGGGGTGATACGATAGGAGCTCCCAAAGTGATGATGGCATGGGTTGATAGAGGAAAGTGTGTACAATCGTTGCGCGATTTGCGTCGTATAAGTTCAATACCTCAAGAACCACTTCACCCAGTCTGTTCCCATTTACCAGTTATGTTCTAGCCCCAACCCTGCATATAGTCCCCCCAACACGGAAAGAATGAAAGAACGCGTTGGGGAGAGGTGACTGTTTGATTGATCTGACCGTCCTGAAATCCTTGTACAAAATGACCAAATACTTTCGATCCAAAGTGGCCACCTCATGGGGATGAATTTGGCTGCTTTTCCAACATTGTTCGGTCAGGGTATGTGTGCTGTACCCACTTCGTGCACCTAAACGGTGCCTTTGGCAGTATTTTGGGCGCCAGACGGTTTCCCGCCCAAATGTCCGGTCGTTATTGGGAGATTGGAACCCTTTCAAAGTACAGACCTCTAAGAACCTGAAGTTTCTCCTCAACCCATCCAGTCAGGCGGTCCATATTGGGCTCATCCCCAAGAGGACCCCCTGAATGCTTCACCTATCTCAAGAAGAGTTGATGGATCACAACCCAAACCCCTAACCCTAAAGCAGCATCACAGCCACTGTCCACATAGGAATAAGCAATAGCCTAGCTCTTTGGGTTGAGGCAGAGGTGACTGTTTGATTAAGATTAAGATAGTTAGGGGGATGGGGGATGGGATACGACCCCCGAGGTATGGGACTGGTGATAGCTTGATCTGTATTGATAGATAGAGGTCAGGAACAATGTAAAGTGCAACCAGAGTAGGGTCCATGTGTTATGGGTTGTGTGTATTGATCAAGTTCATGTCTCACAGTCAGATAATAAAGCTCTGTTGTATCTTGTATCTGGTATCCCTTGATGCTGAGTCCTAGACACATCCTATAGTACGCCAAGAAACAAAACCAGCCCCAAGTTAGGGGAGGGGTGATACGATAGGAGCTCCCAAAGTGATGATGGCATGGGTTGATAGAGGAAAGTGTGTACAATCGTTGCGCGATTTGCGTCGTATAAGTTCAATACCTCAAGAACCACTTCACCCAGTCTGTTCCCATTTACCAGTTATGTTCTAGCCCCAACCCTGCATATAGTCCCCCAACACGGAAAGAATGAAAGAACGCGTTGGGGAGAGGTGACTGTTTGATTGATCTGACCGTCCTGAAATCCTTGTACAAAATGACCAAATACTTTCGATCCAAAGTGGCCACCTCATGGGGATGAATTTGGCTGCTTTTCCAACATTGTTCGGTCAGGGGTATGTGTGCTGTACTTACTTCGTGCACCTAAACGGTGCCTTTGGCAGTATTTTGGGCGCAAGACGGTTTCCCGCCCAAATGTCCGGTCGTTATTGGGAGATTGGAACCCTTTCAAAGTACAGACCTCTAAGAACCTGAAGTTTCTCCTCAACCCATCCAGTCAGGCGGTCCATATTGGGCTCATCCCCAAGAGGACCCCTGAATGCTTCACCTATCTCAAGAAGAGTTGATGGATCACAACCCAAACCCCTAACCCTAAAGCAGCATCACAGCCACTGTCCACATAGGAATAAGCAATAGCCTAGCTCTTTGGGTTGAGGCAGAGGTGACTGTTTGATTAAGATTAAGATAGTTAGGGGGATGGGGGATGGGATACGACCCCCGAGGTATGGGACTGGTGACAGCTTGATCTGTATTGATAGATAGAGGTCCAGGAACAATGTAAAGTGCAACCAGAGTAGGGTCCATGTGTTATGGGTTGTGTGTATTGATCAAGTTCATGTCTCACAGTCAGATAATAAAGCTCTGTTGTATCTTGTATCTGGTATCCCTTGATGCTGAGTCCTAGACACATCCTATAGTACGCCAAGAAACAAAACAGCCCCAAGTTAGGGGAGGGGTGATACGATAGGAGCTCCCAAAGTGATGATGGCAGGGGTTGATTAGAGGAAAGTGTGTACAATCGTTGCGCGATTTGCGTCGTATAAGTTCAATACCTCAAGAACCACTTCACCCAGTCTGTTCCCATTTACCAGTTATGTTCTAGCCCCAACCCTGCATATAGTCCCCCAACACGGAAAGAATGAAAGAACGCGTTGGGGGAGAGGTGACTGTTTGATTGATCTGACCGTCCTGAAATCCTTGTACAAAATGACCAAATACTTTCGATCCAAAGTGGCCACCTCATGGGGATGAATTTGGCTGCTTTTCCAACATTGTTCGGTCAGGGTATGTGTGCTGTACCCACTTCGTGCACCTAAACGGTGCCTTTGGCAGTATTTTGGGCGCAAGACGGTTTCCCGCCCAAATGTCCGGTCGTTATTGGGAGATTGGAACCCTTTCAAAGTACAGACCTCTAAGAACCTGAAGTTTCTCCTCAACCCATCCAGTCAGGCGGTCCATATTGGGCTCATCCCCAAGAGGACCCCCTGAATGCTTCACCTATCTCAAGAAGAGTTGATGGATCACAACCCAAACCCCTAACCCTAAAGCAGCATCACAGCCACTGTCCACATAGGAATAAGCAATAGCCTAGCTCTTTGGGTTGAGGCAGAGGTGACTGTTTGATTAAGATTAAGATAGTTAGGGGGATGGGGGATGGGATACGACCCCCGAGGTATGGGACTGGTGATAGCTTGATCTGTATTGATAGATAGAGGTCCAGGAACAGGTGAGCGTGTATGTTGGTATAGATCGCCGCGCTTTGAGCCTGATTGATTTGGGAAATGGCGTGTATATAGCATCCTGTATTATTATTATTATTATTATTATTATTATTATTATTATTATTATTATTATTATTATTATTATTATTATTATTATCATAATGCACTTTATTCCATTCAACATTCATCTTGAGGACTTGCTAACGGTCCTGAAAACGTTGGTCTAGAATCATGGTCCTCGGTCTTAATACGGTTTAAGAGTGTGTAAGCAAGTGTGTATGGAAGTCCTCAACATGAATGCTATTTGTGAATGTGTGTATTAGGTCCTCACAATACACCCCCGCATCATGGTCCTCGGTCTTAATACGGTTTAAGAGTGTGTAAGCAAGTGTGTACGAAGTCCTCAACATGAATGCTATTTGTGAATGTGTGTATTTAGTCCCTCACAAAACATTCCCGCCAGTCTTCACTTATCACGCAACCTACCAAGTCTAATAGCTCAAAGAGTAGTTACTATTTTGAAACGTACGACCCCTGGCGCTGCTTTCGGGAGCCAAGAGACAATGCTTGCAGTATCGAATCTCAAAAATACCTATTCTTTCTAATAGTCCCCACAACCGAGGTCTAGAATCATAGTCCTCAGACTGTGTAAGCGTTCGAGTATGTGTGTGTGTGTGTGTGTGTGTGTGTGTGTGTGTGTTTAAACTAAATGGGTGGGTTACTGATAGATGGGTTGATTGAAAGATTACCAAATTAATGCTAAAATAATTTCTTTCTGGCAATAAAACATAATGAATCTGAATCTCTCTCTCTCTCTCTCTCTCTCTCTCTCTCTTTCTCTTTCTCTCGTTCTCTCTCTCTTTCTCTCTCTCTCTCTCTCATTATTTCTAAATGACAATTGAAAATCTTCAACAAAAGACAAGAACGTGTTTTATTTCAGCAAGTGGCTTCTTCATTCAGATCTTGTCATTTCTATCTGCACGCACACACACACACACCCACACACACCTACACACACCCACACCCATATACTTGCAATGCATCATAACTGGGTTTATTTAAGAATGTAGGAATCGGAAAGTGATTTTTTGACGGAAAGAACGCAAACTTCTGCTAAAAATGTAAGAATCTAAGTCAAAATTGGCTCTTTCCGTCTAAAAAGTTTGACCTAGTTCGTCTCCTATAGGCGACGAAATAGGTCGACCTTTTCTTCAAAATTTCTCCGAAAATTGACTGTATTTTCTCCGTCCCGGATAGAGCACTCCTGTGTACTTAAAACACTCTCATGCACTACAACTGCACTCCCTTGCACTAAAAGAGCACTCCCGCGCACTTAGAAAAAAGTGGGGTCCTGGAAAAAAAGTGGGTTCCAAGCAAATAAACCCATTTGTTACTAAGAAAGACAAGGTCTGCTACCCATTTGTGCGCTTTTGTGGGTACCCGCACACACACCCCCACACACCCGACTTCTACAGACATTTTTTTTTTGGTATAGACACTAAAACAGTCTCCTTTTGTTCATTGTGTTATGTGCGCTATTTTGGCCAGTGACGACGATTATTGGAAACGAAACGGCATAGATTGAAAACACCAACTCATACAAAGAACCATTGTACTTCGCCATAATTGAATATCTAGAGCCGTGGATAGATTGAGGGGAGAAGATAGGGGGAGGGGAAGACGCATTCCTCTCTTACATCTCTCTATCTCTCTCTTTCTCTCCTTCTGTTTAACTTTCTCCGTCTTTCCCTCTGTCCGGTTGTCTCTGTCTCTCCCTCCTCTCTCTCTCTGTCTCTCTCTTTCTCTGTTTTACTGCCTCCGTCTCTCTCTCTCTCTGTTTTACTGCCTCCGTCTCTCTCTCACTTTGACTCCCTGTCTGTCTCTATTTAGCTGTCTATGTCTCTTTCCCTTTGTCGCTGCCTCTGTCCCTGTCTGTCTGCCTGTCTCTCTCTCACACACACAAACACATACGCACACACACAAACGTCGAAAAGCGCCATCTGCTATGAGTAAATAACGACCCAAGGGACGAAAGCGCGGAAATTGACCTTTCACACAGAAGAATAAAGTTAAAGTGAGAATCGGAACCCGATATAAAAAGGCGAAAAAGAGAAAGAAGACGAAACGTCTAATGCAAGCTAACATAGTCATACATTTGTGTGTGTGTGTGTGTGTGTGTTTTCTATTTGCGACAGTTGACTCTAAACGAGTTACCCGAGTGGTTGCATTTGAGTGTGTTATCAACATATAGGACGATCCTATCCCTATCCTATCCTGTCCCGTAACTCGGAGGTCGTAGGGGCACCACAGATGATCGTTTAACCAGCACACTCCATCTTTCTTTGTCCTCAGCAACCCTGTTTCGCTCAGTGTCCATGTTTTGCAGGCATATAGGAAGATGGAGATGATAAGGGAGAGCAGCAGCCTTACCTTGGAATGTAGACTGATGGTCCTGCCTTTCCAAATTGGCTTCAACCTCGCCAAGGCAGCAGTTGTTTGTGCGATCCTGGAGAGGACTTCCTGTCGGGACCCATTGTCTGATACAATGGCTCCTAAATATTTGAAGCTATGCACTGTGTTGAGGGATTCGCCTTGGACTTTGATGTCTATGTTAATGCCATTTGTGTTGTTGGTCGTCATTTTGGTCTTCTCTGCACTGATGTCCATTCCATAGGCTCCGGGGGTGGTGTCAAGCCTTTGTAATTGCACCAGCTGTTCAAATTCTTGTTATTTGTATATTTAAAGTACTTAAAGTACTAGGCCTATTACATTTCTTTCTAATACAATGGAAACATAAGAAATGTCCATTACATACACGCACATACAGAGAGAGCGAAAGAGAGAGAGAGGAAGAGAGATAAAAAGAAAAGATAGGTGAAATGACAAATATATTTAAAGTACAAACATACAAAATAAAGATATGAAAGTAATATGATGATCAACCTTCTTGAAGTTTTGACCAGAGCAGCGAACTGCTGCTAACATTCAAGGTTTAGCGGACGAATTATCAAGTTGTTAATGTGACAACAATTGCATTTTCCCAGAAAACACACACGTGTACACATCTTGAATACCCTAACCCCGTGGTGCAACACTCACTGTGAATTTTAAAAGGATTTATGTAATCTTGAGGTCCTGCACAGGGAAAGGATATCAACCAACCAACACACAAAAAAAACACTCTCGCTGAGTAGTCACTTGTCAATTGTCTCAAACGGAGGGGTAACGTAAAAAGGTGCGGCGACGACGACGACAATGAAAAATTATAAGATGGTGATCCGCGAGAATGATGATGTATGGATGCTGTGGCGTGAATAGATGACTATTGGAAAAATTGGGAGAGTGGATATTCTCATGTTGAGTGGCAGAGATCTATGTATTTATTGTAATGCAAAGTTTTGAGTTATAGGCGTTTTCTTCAAACAAACCAACCAACCAACCAACAAACAAACAAACAATTCAGTTCAGTTCAAGATGGGGCCTTTCAGTGCTCGGGAATGCCCAAACGCGCTCCGTCCTATTACCTTTCAGGAGAGTTGTTTTTTTTTTGTTGTTGTTTTTTAAAGATGCTCTTAATTAAGTGACTTGAATAACACGTCGTCCCATCGCCGTAGCTCAAGTGGTAGAGCGTTCGCCTGGCACACCGATGACCCAGGTTCGAATCCCGAGATGGGAAAGATAAACGTGGCCATTTTCACTGTCCATTTTAGCAGTATGATTGCTCTGGTGGTTCAGTGTTGTTTAAGGTCCCTACCCTTGTGTTCCTTGACCCTGGGATGATTACCCCCGTCTGCCATATCGCCAATGTCGGGTGTAGACGTTAAACTTCAATGGGTATTTAACACATTGGTTACCTCTCTGGATCGACCAAAAAAAAGTAAGAAAAGTCGTACAACGTAGATGATAACGAAACTCACAAAGACTATAGGAGCCCTCAATACTCTCGTGTCTTATTAGTCTCGTGTCTCTATGCCAATTTTTGACCTCCTGTCATTTCAATGGCTCTTGTAATATCCTATCCAATCCCGTAACTCGGAGGTCGTAGGGGCACCACAGATGATCGTTTAACCAGCGTACTCCATCTTTCTCTGTCCTCAGCAACACTGATGGCTTCGCTCAGTGTCAAACCAGTCCATTCTCGAATGTTGTCCTCCCACCTCTTTTTCGGTCTCCCTCTTCTTCTACCTTGCACTGTGCCTTGCAGGATGGTCTTTGCAAGACCTGATTATTTGGTGACGTGGCCATACCATCGGAGTTTCCGTTTCTTCACCACTGTGAGCAGGTCATCGTGTTGTCCAATGGCTTGTGTGATGGCCTGTCGGACTTCGTCGTTGGTGATGTGCTGGGTATGGGAAATGCCCAGAGGTCTTCTGTAGCACCTCATCTCCATGCTTTGTATTCTTCGTTATAGATCTTGTCATGACTTACGAATACGAATACTTCATTATTTCACTGAGAAATGACATTGTGATGCCAAACCCAAATTACAAGATATGGCATAAAAACACATATATGATAGACATTGTTATTGCACACAGGAACAAAAACTTTCATGACGTCAATATCATTCACACACGTGTAAATTGCAACAATGTCACAAATCATTATGCAAACATCTATATATCGTTTATCAGTATATATATATAACAGGCAATCATTGACTTGTGTGTAGGTTGTTTTTATTCGGAATAGCTCACGTCAGCAGGATGCCGTTTTATAATGATGGAATTGTATAGTGCGTAAGTGGTTGGATAGGTATCGTGGCTATTACATAGAGTCAAATAAACGGTTCTGTTGGAAACTGTGGACATGACATAGCGTAATATAAATGGTGTAATATAAAATATTCTACTGAATACTGTAAGAAGCTCTATTCAGAACTGTTGGGTACTGGGATGACAGTGTGAGTGGTTCCGTGTCTGGCTCTAAAAGCGTACGCTTAGCAGATGGAGCTTCATCAATCAGTTTTGCGAGTCATGTTTACGCATCGCTCTCTTCATCCGTCTAAAGTGTACACAGATGGAGGGAACCCTCTCTTGCTCTCGCTTGGCAAGGGAAGATAAGATGAAAATCCTAGGAGACACCTACCACTTCCCTATCTGTTTGCTGCCATCAGTACAAATCAATAACTGAATAAATAAATAAACAAAAATAAACAGTTAATCAAGCAATAGATAATAAATCTCGTATGACCGAATAAATAATAATACATTTTCACCTTTGCTAAAAGGATTTTTTTTTAATGCTTGCTTTCTCTTGCCCTTATATTGTCAGCCCAGACTATGTGAATTAGAAGTGAATGAACTGTAGCATGTGTGTGACCATGATTTGTGTTTCTCCAAGTGTGCAACCATCTCCAGCTCACCAAATAGACTTCACATCAGCACAGGCAAAGAAAGACCGGTTGGGGAAGTATGTTGCCCCGGCACAGGTGGCTGCTCCACAGAAACAAAAGTTCCTGCACCTGTACCTGTTGTTGTTGCCCCGACTGCTGAGAATTAAACTGGACGTTCCCTTATCCAGACTAAGACCGAGTTCGGGTGCTAATTTATAACAGATCCCAGCTTTGTCAAAGTTCATCTTCACTTTTGAAACGATTTTCGTTCCTGAAGAACATGTTCTTCCAGCCTTTACCAACATGCAAGTTCTGCATGATCCTGGCGTGCCTGCGAAAAGCTGGTTATAGGCGAACTCCTGGTGTGGTATTCAGCAAGCAGTTACCCAGAGGGTAATTCCGCGAAGCGGTGGGTAATTCCGTACCGTACTGTACGGCTTGGTGGATTTATCCACTGGCTAAATGTTTGAATTTTCGTTTTTCTCGGTATCCGACTATCGGTTCATGCAGTGTGCCTTGCATTTTGGTATTTACTACAACAAGAAATATAATACTGATCTACAGGGGTTTTCTTTTCCTTCTGATGATGTTGACTCATAGATCGCCGAAATTCCATGTCACACAAGTCATGCTCAATGCACGCAAATAGTGTTTCAGCATCACTGTGATAATTGTTGTTTGGCATTTAATTTAAAAAATAAATAAATAACCATGTGTATATTTAACGGTGCCTCTGTTTGCTGCCACTCCCTCATGTGGATCACACACAACCTAAGCCTGGAATTTGTAGTCAAGTCAAGAATTCGCTGGGACCGCAACAGTTGATGCGCTCCATAAGAAGAAACATGTTGCGCCCAGCAAGCTGAGAATACACAACAAGCGGCATAACTCTCCGATGCGCTGAAGAGGCATAACTCTCGGTGACAGCGGGCAGAGGACGGGGACGAAGTTGTCGGACGTGGCCACAATGCTTCCTGTCCCATCCACCCATCATTCGCTCCCCTGGAGGACACAGCCGGGCACCAGGGCGATCCAGTCAAAGAAGAGAGGACAGCCATCCAGAGACGCTGCAAGCATATGATCGCCTTTTACAACACTTAGACTAACTTACTACTACCGTCAGGATGACCAGACCACAAAGATCCCTAGAGAACTGGCCAATCGTTTGTCCTCTAAGGCTGACAGCACGCGCCACGTGCACTGCGCGAGACATACGTCACAGCGAGGCGCGAACATCGCAGGAGGTCTCGATGGGCCTGACCAATCGTTTGTTCTCAGAGACACCATGTGACCCGAGACAAAGATGAGGCACGTGCGACCCTGAGAAATTGGCATTTGCCAAGGTGACCACTCAGAGGCGGCCTGTAAGTGTTGAGAGTGCTGATTTCCCATCAACGTACCACTCGTGATCTTCTTGCAAAGTGGATGACAGACGATGATGACGAGTATTATGACGAAGATGATGACGTGGAGACACGCCTCAACAAGGAAGAGAAAGGATGGGGACGGCGACACCGATGATGATGATGATGATGATGATGACGAGGACGATGATGACGATGATGATGATGATAAACAATTGCAAGCAATCAGTCTCCAGAGCTCTGCGCCCCACCTCACATCACAGGTTTCCTCAAAGAAAGATAACTCATTCCCTTTCCGTTTATTACCTGACCCCTTCTCCACCCGCCACCCACTCCATACCTCCCGTCCAAACCACAGGCGCTCGTATGTACACAGAAGAGAGACGAGTTATAGACGTAGATAACAACCTTCCAAACGTACACACCGCGGAAGTATCATGCAGTGCTATTTTAGGCAGTAAGTACGTGCCTGTCCAGGCGATTTCATTCAAGAAGCAACAGGTCAAGCCGTTTTAATCATAAATATGTACAAACAGGCCTATATTAGACTAGGATGGCGGGAAACGGCGTTTTGCAGCTTGGTTTCTTATTTTAAAAAAAAATCTACAAGAAAAAAAAAAGAACAACAAAAAGAAGATGGAAGTCATTCAAAATGTATTCCCAGACAAAAACACACCAACCACTCATTTGCAACATCTTTATAATAAAACTGAGTTCAGTTCACGCAGTGATGTCCGAATGAATCTGAACAAAATCTGTCAAGCTGTTCTGGAGATGCGGACGGCGACGGTCCAACCAACATACCAACCGACATTTGGCTTCCCAGATACATCTGGAAATACAACACACACACACACACACACACACACACACACACACACACACACACCCACACACACAAGAAGGCAATGTCAAGGTCAAAAGCACAAAGCAGTACAGCAGTAGGCGGACGCCATAGATAAGAAAAACACACCTTGAGCCCCGCCGCCCTAGCTCAGCCAGTGACGGAGCGTTCGCCTGGCACACCGTTGACCCAGCTTCCAAACCCGCGCTGGGCTAGATTTTTAAAAAAAATGGCCTTTTTTTCACTGTCCGTCTTAGTAGTATGATTGCTTTGGTGGTTTATTGGCCTTTTTGCACTGTCCGTCTTAGTAGTATGATTGCTTTGGTGGTTTATTGGCCTTTTTTTCACTGTCCGTCTTAGTAGTATGATTGCTTTGGTGGTTTATTGGCCTTTTTTCACTGTCCGTCTTAGTAGTGTGATTGCTTTGGTGGTTTATTGGCCTTTTTTCACTGTCCGTCTTAGTAGTATGATTGCTTTGGTGGTTTATTGGCCTTTTTTCACTGTCCGTCTTAGTAGTATGATTGCTTTGGTGGTTTATTGGCCTTTTTTCACTGTCCGTCTTAGTAGTATGATTGCTTTGGTGGTTTATTGGCCTTTTTTCACTGTCCGTCTTAGTAGTATGATTGCTTTGGTGGTTTATTGGCCTTTTTTCACTGTCCGTCTTAGTAGTATGATTGCTTTGGTGGTTTATTGGCCTTTTTTCACTGTCCGTCTTAGTAGTATGATTGCTTTGGTGGTTTAGTGTTGCTTTAGGTCCATCTATACCCTCCCTTTGTTGGGGGATGGTAATCCCTGTTTGCCGTGTCGCTAATGGTGAAGGTGGACGTTAAACTGCGATGTTCATTCAGGAAAACACAGGCGAATAATAAATAACTCTCACCGATAAAATGGCATAGACTTGTGTCCTTTTTCCATAGTGGTTGAACAACCTTGGCCTCCGTGCAGATGGCGTTACGACAGGGACTTGGCATTGCTCTTCTGTCTTCCTCTGTTTTCATTACTATCGGTACACTTAGACTGGCGTTACTCCGAGATCTGCACAGATGTTATTGATAAACCAATACCGTTTTATTTTAAAGGCACCCACTAATTCCAAGGCTTTTTTACATTTGGCGAAAAGGGGTTGTCCTAAAATTCGCGTTGTTATCACCTCACACAATGATTAAGTGCTCAAACCAACCGCTAAAATTTGAGCTTTCCATTTCTGTACTGACAAGGAACTATTTCCCCTGTTTTAACGGTACATCAATACCATAAGCCGTGTGACCTTTGACCATATTGCTGAGTGAACCACAAAACATATTTGGTATGTGGGGTAAGGCATAGGGCAAGGTCTATTTTAGTAACCTAACACGAAAACCCTTACCGAGCAGTTATTTTTAATTGGTTCTGTCTCTTTCCAGCGTTGGCAGATGCTATTTTTAGCTCAAGAATGTTGGCTAGCAAGGCTCTTAATAAACTAACAACTACGGATTTATTCTTTAAAAAGAATAAATAAATAACCTTTGGAAAGAGTCATTTTTTGTGGTAAGCTTTCTTTTTTCCAGTGAATATTAAAATGATCTGTAGATGGAGCGTGGTCACAGTGGATCCTTTGAACTGAACTTGACAGATTTTTTTTTTTAACCAAGGTTACTCTATACACAGGGACATTATACGATTTGATTTCGTTTCCACTATAGCGCCGAGGTATTGTATTTATTACTTTCTTCGTTCTTATGTAATAGCGCTCTTCCAGCTCAAGAACCGCCCAGGGCGCTGGCCGATATATACAGCTGCGAACCCAAGCCTCCTGGGGCGCCCATCGATCCCAATCCAGTGGATTATAGTCACGGGAACTCTCGTACGGATGTCTATCTCTGTGTTATAGTGGAAACCTAACAAAACCTCAATGCAAAAAAAATTGAATGCAAATCGTGGTCAGGTCTCTAAGACCTACAATAAATACAATGTAATTACAAAAAAAAAAAAAAAAAAAAAAAACTGTTATGCATCTTATCTTAACAACCTCGTATGTTCTGTGTTGCCTGTAATGCCATTACACAACCTTATCAAAAGAATCCATTTGCGCTGAACTTTTCGTCCATATCAATGCAGCTTTGACCGACTTAGTGCGGCTTCAGTTTGCATTTTTGGACTGTTCTTTTTCACTGTACACAGCGACCAGGGAAAGGGGGTGATTTCAATAATTGTCAGTGTTGTGTAGTGTAGTGGTCGGTTGAGACAATTATCGAACTATGTCTGTGGTCCGATCTCTGGTCACTATCTGGGCGTTCTGTGCAGGTATGTAGTAGTAATAATAATAATAATAATAATAATAATAATAATAATAATAATAATAATAATAATAATAATAATAATAATAATAATTGTGAATGCCTGTACTTTAAGTGAGACCTGTGTGAAGACGACCGTTGGAACTGGTGAGTATAGTAATGACTCGCACTAGAAAACCCCTGAATTCACTGCATTTCTTTTATCAATTTAATCATGATAGCAAAAATACAATGTGGTGCGATTCAAGATGCACTTGACTAATCATCAATTTCAAAACGTTTATGTCTTTTAAACTATGCAGTTAATCAATTATTGTTTAGAGGGATATGCCAGCAAGGTAAAAACTCAGAAGAGAAACAAAACACTTGTAAACAATGTTAAACAATAAACACATAAACATGCTTACTACATACTTCACACTCACATACAACTTGCAAATCCAGTGCGCTTTCTGCTTCAACAGTTATCGTTACGAACGCTAACATCATTCAAGATGTCTTACATTTACAACTTACAACAAACACAACACTTTGAAACTCGTAGAAGATGAAAACCACACAAGGATTAACAAAACGACTGTCCACCGACATTAATATGAAAACTTCCATGAACACAAGTGGTCATTACCGCTACAAATTATTATAAATTAATCCCTTTGACAAAGAAAACTTAAGCGTTAACTCGCAACTTCACATACAAAGGAAAAACAAAACTAAACTGCCGAAGCCGACTTGAACAAAGCAAGACAACTCTCGAAAATGGGTCTCAAAACATAGCGCAGCCACCCTTGCTTAAACAGCTAAGAAGTGGGAAATTCATTTTGAAGTGAACTCCGAAAGTACAGAAAACAATGAAGAAATATTAACAGTGCAACGTACCTATGCTCACTCACGGCTTCACACAAAAGGCACACACTCTGATACAGGTTCAATCATTGGTAAAGTTCAAAATGAAAATCTTACATCGAGGAAACAGCTCACTGAACTACTGCAGACCATGTAGCAGAGAGACGACTTCTTCTAACGACTAACAAAAGCAGACCGTTGAAAAGCTCACACACACAAAAAATATATATCTTCAAATCTTCAATTTTTATCTTTTAATTGATTCAAACCAAATAGGAATAACCACTAAAAACCACGTCTTACAACCAGAAAAATCTCTAACATAACAGCATTCCAGTCAATTTCACTCATAACAACACGAAAATTCGTCTTCTAACCGGTACAAAGCGCTGGTGCAATTATTTGAACACGGCGATGACAAAATACACACAGCATTAAAGGCTAGGGCAAAAAACTATAGAAAACCAGACTGGCAAGAAATTTTCGTGACCCAAAAAAAAAAAAAAAAAAAAAAAAAAAAAAAAACTTAGTTCACTTGACAGCTGTTGAAATTTGACTTGTTATATGTTGTAGTGTTTTTCGGCCTATTATGGAAAATGTGTACAGAGACTGGGCTGGCTGGCTAAAAATCAAGTGACTGGTTTCCAAACAACATGAGCAGACACTCGGTTGATGTACGAACAGCCAAACAATCACCAACATTTGACATTCTTGATTTGTTTGTGTGGTTTGTTTTCCTTTCTCCCAGCTTCCATTGCTCTCCAATGGGCCCCGACACCCAAAGACGGAAGCATCATCTACGCATGCGTGGGAGACGACGTCACCTTCCCATGGTCCTACACGACGTTGCCAGGAGAAGAGATCACGTCCGTCGAATGGCTGTTTGACGGCTCGTCGCAGGAAATGATGGCTTTCCTTTCTCACGGAGCCTTCGTACCTCTCCCGGCATTCTCTGGTCGCGTGCAGCAAACAGCCAACGGCGGCATCACCCTCAGTCACGTGACAGCAGGGGATGTTGGGAACTACACCGTGGAGATCAACCTTCGTGGTTCAGCTGACGTCCAGCGACGCACCTTGAAACTGCAAGTGATCAGTGAGTGACCCAATTGGTTTGAAGGCTGGCTCGCTAGACCACCGAGTTCACAGCTGACAAATCATTATCCTTTAGATCTCTACTCTCACGTTATGTTCTTTATTTTAGACCCTCCTACCTTGTGTCTGCTAGCTCAGTGGAAGGAGAGCTGCTTTCATAGGCCGAAGGTCGCGGGTTCGAACCCCGCGTGGGACGAACTTTATGTGACTTAGGTACCAGATTATTCAGGTCACGGAGGGTTTTCGCCGGGTACTCCGGTTTCCGAATTCCTCCCTCCCTTTAATAATGGTTTTGGAGGCAGTGGATCTAAAATTTCACAAATAACAATATTTGATTTCAATTCCGACTTATTTCTTTCTCAGATCTTTTCAGATCGCCGCGCTTTGTGTTCAATTGAAGAAAAGCGTGTGATAGCATCTTGTATTATTATTATTATTATTATTATTATTATTATTATTATTATTACCTCAGGCGGCTGTCATGTTTTCGCTGAAAAATCAACTCGAATTTCGCACAGCATGATGACGAAGCGTATCCAAAATACCAATTTTAAAATAAAGTCGTGAAACAGGATGATTAAATGCTTCGTTCTGTGCACTATAAATACATGTGAAGAGATATTGCCTCATTGGTCAAGTGACTGTTGCCTGTACTGCAGGCGGTGATATTACCTCATTGGTCAAGTGACTGTTGCCTGTCCTGCAGGCGGTGATATTACCTCATTGGTCAAGTGACTGTTGCCTGTACTGCAGGCGGTGATATTACCTCATTGGTCAAGTGACAGTTGCCTGTACTGCAGGCGGTGATATTACCTCATTTGTCAAGTGACTGTTGCCTGTACTGCAGGCGGTGTGCCCACTCTTGACGGTCACCTGCACGCTCTGCAGCAGCAGGTCGCCGTGCTGGACAGCGCCACGCAGCAGTGGTCACTGGTCCTGTCCTGCGGTCGCTTCGCCTTCCTGGGTCAGCCGGTTTTTCCTGTGGAATGGCTGGTCAGTTCAGCTTTCCTTTTGTTGGAACGCACTGGTACTGGCGCAATGGTGATTGTGTTGGCGTTGTTTAGTGTACAGAAAATGTCTGCAGTTGTATAAAGGAAGGGGTGTTGGAAACTAAACCTTGGAGATCAACCTCCGAGGCCAGCGCCTTGAGCAGCTTTTGAGCTTGAAATGCGCTATATAAGAACGATAGAAGAAGAAGAAGAAGAAGAAGAAGAAGAAGAAGAAGAAGAAGAAGAAGAAGAAGAAGAAGAAGAAGAATATAGTCTGCTCGTATTACTTCACTGGCTTCAGTACCTTTTTTAAAATAAATATTTGTTGAATTAACTTAGTATGACCTAGTGATCCGTTGCCGGTTTTACCTCAAAAAAGCGCAGCGAGTGAGCAGCTTTGGCGCCGCGATTTTGATGCAAAAAATCTGTTGTAAAATATGTATTATTTGGAGGAAGAATTACAACAACAAAAATAACCACTTGAGTGACTTTAATATCTTATTGGAAATAACTATTTCTTGGGTTAGCATGGGGTAGTGGTTCGCGCAAATTCACGCCTCACAAAAGCGCAGCAAGTGAGCAGCTTTGGCGCCGCGATTTTGATGCAAAAAATCTGTTGTAAAATATGTATTATTTGGAGGAAGAATTACAACAACAAAAATAACCACTTGAGTGACTTTAATATCTTATTGGAAATAACTATTTCTTGGGTTAGCATGGGGTAGTGGTTCGCGCAAATTCACGCCTCACAAAAGCGCAGCAAGTGAGCAGCTTTGGCGACGGGATTTCGATTGTAAAGATCTTGTCAAACTACGAAGTATTTGGAGGAAGAATTTAACAATACACTGCGCCATTCAATATGGTCAGATGACATTAACACACATCGGTCGTAAACACATTCATTAAAGTAAAAACAGAAACTAACACACGACACCAGTAATGTGCGCCTTGATTCGCCTCGTGGTGAGATATGTGCGCGGTATAAGTTCTCATATTATTATTATTATTATTATTATTATTATTATTATTATTATTATTATTATTATTATTATTACTATTATTATTATTATTATTATTATTATTATTATTATTATTATGAAACCCATTTCAAAGATATTATAACTCCCTTAACCCCTTCTTCATGGACAAGTGACAAATGTTTCATGAAGTTGAAGACTGTACAAGACACTACATGTCTGTGTGATTTTGGCTTTCAGACTCCATCAGATCAAGTGGTACCCAGCACCGACTACACCGACGGTTACTTCAACCTTCACCTGAGCAACCCTGTGGAGGGCGGGACCTACAAGTGCCGGATTCCCCGTGACCATTTGGCTTCCGCGTGCCTTCATGCTAACCAGAGCGCTGCCGGCGAGGCAAGCGTCGAGGTGGACAAGGTCGACGCCAGAATGGCCCTGATGGAGGCGGAGCTGAAGGCGCTGCGCCAAGAAAAGCAGCACCTGCAGCAACTGGTCACTGACCTGACGAACAACGTCACTGGTGCGGTCCATCTGGTCAGCAACGTGGACGACCGGCTGAGCTTGCTGGAATTGACACACAGCAGGGACAACGCCACGCTCACACGTCTGATACAAGGTGAGGCCACTCGACGTGTCTTTTAAAATAAATTTATTATTATTATTATTATTATTATTATTATTATTATTATTATTATTATTAGGCTATTATTATTATTATTATTATTATTATTATTATTATTATTATTATTATTATTATTATTATTATGCTGTTGCTGCTGCTGCTGCTGATGATGATGATGATGTCATAAAGGTTCGGTCACACTCAATAACCTTTCCTTTTCCGTGGCGATACAGCATAATTAAAATTAATAATCAACTAATTTATATGGCCAGAATAACGACTGACAATCCAGTGCTGATTGCGGCTGCTGTTAACGAAAATGACGAAAGCTATGTAGAAGATGATGAGGATAATGACGACGACAGTGATGATGATGATGATGAGGAGGAGGAGGATGAAGATGGTGATGATGATGATGACGACGACGAAGCTGCTACTGATGATGATGACGATGACGATGATGATAATAACGATTGCATGACTACGACGATGACGACATCGGCCCCAGAGAAGCCGACATAATAGCCTACTAATTTCATAGAATATAACATTCTATACTTTCAGGCACTAAGACGCCCCTAGTCGGGTTCAACGTCCAGACCCAAATCGACCACCACCTGAACCCGCCCAACCACCTCAAGTTCGAGAACATTCTGTACAACGCCGGTCAGGGCTACGACAACGCCACAGGCAACTTCAGGGCGCCAGTAGACGGAACCTACTTCTTCATCTTCCACACGCAGTCTTCCAGCACTTTCTCGGCTTACAGCTACATGTACGTCAACGGCCGCGAGATCTGCCGGTGTTACATCTACAATAACTACGACCACGGATCTTGCCACGCCGTCGTCCACCTGGTGAAGGGAGACGCCGTCTGGATAGAGCCGTTCGCCCCCAACATGTACTACACCGAGCACACCACGTCCTTCGCTGGTTTTCTCTTTCATGCGGACCCGTGAAACCGCCTCTTCCTTTGAATTCTTGTTTGCCAATAAAACCAATAAAATCACCGCTTCCATGAATTCTGGTGTGCCGCTGACCCATCAAATCGCCCCTATTTTTGGGTTCCTGTTTGCCGTCGACCCATAAAATCGCGTCTTCTTTGGATTTCTTGGAACAATAAAATCGATTCTTCTTTGAATTCCTGTTTGCAGTAGACCCGCAAAATCCCCTTTTTTTGAATCCCAGTTTTTGCGAATCCATCAATCCGCCCTCTTTTTTTTTTAATTTCAGCTTGCTGCGAATCCATAAAATCGGCTCTCCTGATCCAATTCCTGATTGTCGTGAACCCATAAAATCACCGTGGACCCATAAAATCGCATTTTCTTTGGATTCATGTTTGGCGTCGACCCATAAAATTGCAGCTCCTTTGGATTCCTGTTTGCAGTCGACCCATAAAATCGCCGTGGACCCACAAAATCTCTTCTTCCTCGGATTATTTCAGAGCGGACCGGTGACACCCTCTCCCCTTCACCTTTCCCCACACTTTGAATTGTGTGTTGAACTTGACAGCTCACCACTTACAGACGTTATTGGCCTCCCGTTTCATCATCACCTTCCAATTCCGCCACTTCTTCCTTCGCTGATCTTGCTTCCTGTCACCACTTCCTTGGTTGGCTTCCTGTCACCACTTATTTCTTTGACTGGTTTTCCGTCAATAAAAAACCGACCAGTTTTTATGGAGATAAATGTGTCACACGTGAAATGTACGCCGTCGTCATCATCATCATCATTGCCACAATCATTATCATCATCCTCGTCGTGATCATCACCTTTATTACCATCACCTTTTCGTTTTTCTTCTTCTTTTCAAGTGTGTGTGCACGTGTGTGTTTAAAAGGTACAGACGTATTCTTGGCTCGGTCAGAGTCCGGAAGTTCGTAATTTCCTCACCTTGCACACGCACGCATTCTCGCGCGCGCGTGCTCACACAAACACACAGAGAAATGGAATGAAAGAAAGTACCAGTACAACTAAATACAGCAAAGAAGCAAATTTCATATTCTGAAGAATACAAATAAGAACATAATTATTCAAAACGCTTCTGTAAGAAAAACATGGCTGGAGAGAGTTATTGAATTAAATACCGCTGTAATATCAGAAATGTTGACGACAAAGATGTGGTAACTCAGCTTAGAGATAAACAGATAGTATTGAACAAAACCTGACGTTAATTTACCAGCTCTCTAAAGAGAAGGTTCGCAGATGTTAAATTAACATTCTTGAAACGTTCACTCCCGATACCATCAAGCAGAACTCGCTAGTAAGAATGTTAGTTAGCCAACTCAGAATAGCTGACCGATGCCACTTGACCGCTAATTAGCCACGCGAATCATATCACTCTAAGATCTACCCTGCGATTCTTCGTTGACACGAAGTTACAGATAGTGGCCCAAAACCAGGTCATGAGAGTAGAGAATTCCGAGCATAGATTCCCGTGATCGCGAGAGCAAGACGATCGGTCGGAGATGATGTAGAGGCTCCTGTATATTCCTTGTAAACCCCACATTAACCGGGTAGTCACACGCGAAGCTTGGAACGAAGAGGGTCTCAAAAAAGGAGCAAACTGAAGTGAACAAAAAGCCTCAGCCATCAACAAGAAAGTGATAGACTAGAGACCTTAGACGATTCCCAGAGACTATAAGTAAGTTAACCCTACTAGTTTCTAGTACTTGCATGGGTATATATTATATTGATTGCCATGTATTAGTATGTTCATGTTATATGTTTTTACAGAACCCGATTATTGTTTCTGACATGTTGTGCATAGTGCTCAATATATCTTAGCCTTAAGATTCGAATATAGCAGTGTGCATATGAGAAACTCGGCAGGTGTCTGATGCTATAGACTCCTTGCAGAGGGCACCATATACCAATATATCTTAATAGAATATTGTAGCCAGAGTTCTGGATTTTACAGTTCAGCTCAGGGACGGTTTGTGGAGTCAATGCATGACGCTTGCTCCCGTGGAAAAGTAGGTGATCAACTACAATCTACCTCGCCACGTCCTGCCCCGCAGTTACCAGACTCGCTCGATCATCCTGAGAGTGACCAGACTCCCTCAGAGTGACCACCAGACTCAAGCACTCACAGAAACTGAGCAGCTAAGTCCCTATCAACTGCAACTGATGTCAACCAATTCTCAGAAAAACACTAGTAGACCATCCAAACATAGGAATGCTTAGTAAGTGATGAAGAAGAACTGCTAAATAAATTGCCCAGCACATTGAACAGTTATAGTTATTAATTTACATTTAATTAAAGTCATGTTAGAATTTGTGTTGAACATATAAAAGTTGAAATCACATACATACCACTGGTGTCATTCTATTTGTATTGTTGTGTGTCCACTAGCTCTTCTTCTCTTGAGACCAATTAAACTAGTCATTTGACTAGTAAAAAGCATTTCTTAAAGTAAGCCAATGATACTTTAAAATCCGATAACAAATACAAATTTTTATGTGACCAAGCACCGTGATTAATCTATCAAATTGCTTTGGAATTTTGGTTAAGAACGTCTGATAGAGGTAGCTTAACGCCCCATCTATCTACAAGTCTTACTCCCCTTGTAAGATAAGCGTATCTTCTCCAGGATATCATCACAACCGCAATGGTCAATACACCAAAATTGCTTACATGTCATTAAATTAAAAAAAATACTCGTCTTAGAAAAAAAACACAATAACGTAATAGATTCATGTAATGATAAAATAAAATGTCATGTGTCCTATAAAAACACTTTTGCATGAATTTTCTTACGTTGCCAGGTTAGCTGCATAAGGGCAAATTGAAGTAACGCATGGCACTCAAAAAGCCGACGCCCAAGATAATGAAAAAAAAACGCCACCAGATAAGCCGTTCTTGCTGATGAGACTTGCAGTGGACTGACCGCCATTTTCCACTGAAGGAAAACAAACCAAAGAAAGTAGTCAAGGTCTGCAGCAGAACGATAAAATGCAGTAATGCCAACGTTGGCCTGTATTTTGGGGGGTGGGGTGAGGGTTGGGAAGGGGGTCTACTCAAGTCATGTTAAAAGGCCTATGATTACACATTGTATTGCTACAGATCCTGTCCTAAATTCACAGTGAGGGTTGCCACACTGGAAAGATAAGATTAAGTAAAAACTATAATATAACCTTCTTTCAAAATTTACGGTTTTGAAATAAATCGATCAATTCATTAGCCTATTTTAATAGCTTTCATTTTGGATTCTAAAAATAGCACCGCTGCGATTGTGCTTTTAGTGTGGCCCAGTTGTGAGTTCACTCAAACAAACAAACAAACAAACAACAAAAACGAACGCCTACTATTCAAAGCTTATCGTTCGATTTCAGCGGCAACGATTTCCCATTGACATCATTCTGTCTCGCTGTCACAACAATGCAATTTTCCAAGTTAAAAACAATGTCACGACAAAAATCAATGGCGCCTGACAGGTGTGGGATCGATCTAGCATCTGGGCTCTATGTTTCTCCGAATACTTTCAACTCGGGCAACTTCTCGGTGGGGGGAGGGAGGGGGGGGGAGGGGTCCGGGTACTCCGGTTTGCTCCCCCAATAAAGTTTCAATAACACAACTAATAAATTTTTATTAGGCAGGCTGGGTTTGGGCGCGCCACAGGTTGCGTCTACGCCTTCCCCAGGGAAGGCGTTCCAGAATTTTCCGATAAAAATGGACAATATAGTGTCAAAAAACCCACACATAAAAACGCCCCCCCCCCCCCCTCCCCCACCCATCCACCTATAATAATCCATCTATAATATAACCAAAGGGAGACGCGTCACAGGCATAGGCGCTCGCGTGTCCGGATACAAGCGCCTGCGCTATCAAAGTACTGTTATATAGAGAGGATGCTATCGTATATCCAGACACGGAGCGTCTGTGCTCTCACACTAACGAGAGGCAAGAGAATTCAATTCAATTCAACAAATCTTTATTATCTCTTACATTACAAGGACTGATGACAGGCGTTAAACATTGCTCCAATAAATACAAGACATTCAGACTTTAAAAACATAAGATATAAAATGTAAAAATGCATGCACCATAAGCTTAACACTGTTGAAATCTAACGCACTCGCAGCTCCTCTTACACTCACATTTCATTTTACATTATAAAACAAACATTCTTTAGCATAAAAGAGCATCACATGTAAACAAATATTTTACAGTATAAAATGTGCGTCATGAACAAGAGCACATAATGCACTCATTCCCTTCACACACACATACACAAACACACACTTATCCCCCCCCCCCCCCCACACACACACACACACAAAATATTGTTAATACTACTTAAAAGTTAGTTAGTTATTCATTGCTTACAGGGTCAGCGACTACAAAGAACCGAATCATGACCACAAAATCAAGACCACAGCTTCGCTGAAAGAGGACTCACCCTTGATCCGCATAAAAGACCTGCTGAAACAACCCCAGTGGTAACACTGAAGGCACTCCACCAGCCGGTCACTGTACAATAAAGACATCACACGCATGGGACGTTGAGGCTATACTCTAATATCGAACCCCCGTTAACAAAGCAAAATAGAATGCAAACATCATTATAAAATATTAACAAAACACATACATTTAAAATGCCTATATTGCTAAATAATAATATCATAGGAAGACTTCGTGACAATTTGGCAGAAAGCGTCCAATATTCCCAAGCTGATACAACAGACCTCACACACAAATAAGGAGTTTTATCCCGGAAGAGTTTTCAAGAAAAATGTAGGTAACTGATCTAGCGAAGAAGAAGATAATATAGTAGATTGATAGAACAGAGTAGGAATGACAAAGAACAAATGAGAAAGACAGCGGCAGTGGGAATTTAAAGCACTAAATTTCCAGAAAATGGGGATACTATTTATATAGAAGCCCCCGGCACCCCCACAGGGGGAACTTAAAAGTTGACATCAAGCATTTCCAGAAAACTAGCACCACAGCCACACTTTCAAAGCAGTCAAACACCAAACGTTAGCCTGGGCTAATCTCAGCTACGCAATATGCCTTTACAGCTCTTGCTCTGCCTTATCAAATTAAGGTTTTCATTGCTGTAAGCATATACAGTGGACCAAGGACATAGAAGTCTTGATTGCTTTCGTACATGACAGACAGCGCTCGCCTGGCACATACACCAATGACCCATTTTTAACCGCCCCATTTAATTACTCTGGTGGTTCAGTGTTAATTTATGTCTCTTACAGCATCTCACCTCCCACCATCCCCCTCCACACACCATAGCAGCGACACTCAACGCTTCTTTTAACCAAGAGGCTAGGGTGAGGAAGGGAGACCATCCCGTTTTAACGCAGCCGAATAAAATCATCGTACTCTCTTCTTCGAAAGTAAGAGTCATCATCACATAATGGAACAGGGATAATAATTTTCTCCCCTTCTTTTTTGTCCAGGCGTCGGTGCCCTTTAACCAATCTGCAGGCAAGTCGGGCACGTTCATGAAGACGCGCAATGAATGTGCTAAAAAGACCGGGCCGGAAGAAGATTGCCCGGAATCATGCGGTCAAGAAAAGAGAACTCCCGTCTTCTATAATTGGCTAAGATAAGACAACTCCGTCCGAAAAATATCTGACAAGAAAAAGGAGGTCAGTCGACAATAGTTGCCAGCAGAATGGACAGTTAAAAACAAAACTAATGATCAATCTATTATTTTGGCGGTCATTCAGAATAATGAAAAGGCATGTGCAGAATGGCAAACAGAAAGGAAGGTGTGTGTGAGAGAGGAGAGCGAAGAAGAAGAAGAAGAAGAAGTAGAAGTAGAAGAAGAAGAAGAAGAAGAAGAAGAAGAAGAAGTAGCAGTAGTAGTAGTAATAACAGTAGTAGTAGTAGTAAGCTAGTAGTAGTAGTAGTAGTAGTAGTAGTAGTAGTAGTAGTAGTAGTAGTAGTAGTAGTAGTAGTAGTAGTAGGTAGAGGAAGAAATAGAATAAGGACGAAGAAAATAAAGTGGTAATGGGAGAGAGAGAGAGAGAGGGAGAGAGAGAGAGAGAGAGAGAGAGAGAGAGAGAGAGAGAGAGAGAGAGAGACTCAGATTCAGACATTTCATTCACAACAATGATACAGATTGTAGGCAGGTTCTTCATCATACAATCGTTCTTCGTATCATTCGCACCCACTTTCTGCGATATTCAGGCATACATGCCAACGACCAAACACGTAAATAACTATAAAAACACCACAAAACAAGTAACTAGAATAACTAGTGTCGCGTGAGACTAGATTTAACCAGCACTACGTATACTCGCCTTAGATAAGTCAGCCTACTAGCCTATGTAAATTAGCATTGGTGTGCAGAAGACGACGGAAGTCAATGGGGGATTAAGCGTGTGTATGCTGACGCTGGCTCAGTTAGGCAGTGACTTCATTCAGCTGACGTATACACCCACTGGCCAGAGGGCGCTCAGGTATACTAGTTCTACAAGGTTTAGGCGGACCACAGACTAGGTAGATTCATTCGTTGTGTAAACTGCATCGAGGAAGGAGCTAGGCTCTAATAGATCTCTCTATACTGGAAGACTAAAAGCAGGAACTGGTGAAATTCTATTCAACCTAGTTAGCCACAGCCTGACATTGTCAAAAAGACGAGCAGGCACCGTTGGCCCGAAGCTGAAGGAAGACCATTGCGCGTCACCTCTGACATTCGGCCTGCAGTGGATTCGGGCACTGAGCTACGATCACACACCAGTCGGCCAGCCAGGAGAACACTCCACCACAACACATTTCTTCAAATGAACACAGCTAAGTGCTAACGAAATCGTGCACCAAAACTGTTCCAGACGATAGTGAGTCCCCTCTTCCAGAAACTGGAATAGGAGGACAGGCAGATGAAACAATGACTGCAGACACCTATCAAGGACCGATCTATTCGAAGTGATATTTGGACATTTAAGTTAGTATATAGATTAAAATATTTTGTATAGAGTAGAGGAAATAAATGTGTGATATTTACTGTTAACAAGTGGCTGGACTACCTATGTTTCATAGCCGTGTGAGAGCTAGTGTGTCAGTGAATCTCTTACCATTTTCTCTCTATCTCTGTAAACCCAGCCTAAACACAGACCGAGCTAAACTTATAAATGTATTAAGATTAGTCACCGGGAGATTAACTAGCAATCCCCATCGACGAAAGACGAGTGGGTAATAGCATTCTATTGTGCAGAGCCAAGCAACAATAGACCCACCGTCACAACTAGCATGCGGGAAGGGAAGAAAAAAAATATATTAGTTAGTTAGTTAGTTAGTTATTCATTGCTTACAGGGTCCAGCGGACTGCAAAGAGCCGAATCATGACCACAAAATCAAGACCACAACTTGCCTGAAAGAGGACTCACCCCTGATTCGTATAAATGATCTGCTGAAACAACCCCAATGGTAACACTGAAGGCCACATTACAATAAAGGCATCCCACGCAGGGGACGCTGAGGCTATACTCTAATTTATTTTTAGGCAACCATCCTCCTCTCTATCCCTCACCCTTATAATAATAATAATAATAATAATAATAATAATAATAATAATAATAATAATAATAATAATAATAATAATAATAATAATAATCCAGTATAATTTAATAAATAGAAAGTAGAGGGAGAAAGAGAGAGAAACAGAAAAAGAGAGAGTGAATGAAGTAGGACAAATAAGAGAGAGCGAGAGAGAAAAATAGAGAGAGGGTGGAGAGGGGAGGGGAGGGGCTGAAAGGGAGGTGGGGGGGGGGAAGGAAACAAAGCAAGCAAAACTCCAAGACCGACAAGAGCAAAACACCTTCACAGACGGACTTACCATCAGGAGTGATGGATGTAGTCGGAAGATCAAGACGATAGCTGTTTGAATCACACAATTTGTTCTGACACTCCCATCGCCGGCTACTCAGCAACCACCGCCCTATTTAAAATATTATTTTTTTTTTAATGTATTTATTTATTTATATATGACAACATTTAAAAAATTGTCTTCATACACAGTTCTACTGAATTAATCTCTCTCCCTTCCTGTCTTTCTTTTTGTGAATAAAGACTTCCTAACTTCATGATGATGATGATGATGATGATGATGATGATGATGATGATGATGATGATGATGATGATGTGATCTAGTAAGATGCCAAAAATCCATGTACGTAATGTTCATGCTCTATGCGCACTAAGACGGTGATTCAGCCATATTAAAACAGGTAAGTTTTTATTCCTTTCCTGAAGCTTGGCAGGGAACTTGAATTCACTTGACTCTCTATCCCAACTCTTTTCTTTCTTCGTCATGCCCCACCCCCTCTTCCATTCCTCTCTTTCTTCTCCTGTCCAAATTGTTTCTCCTCCTCCTATACTTCTTCATTCTTCTTTCTTTCTTCTCCTCCTCCTCTTCTTTCTCCTCCTCTTCTTCATCTACTTTTCTTCCTTTTCTCTTCTTCTTTTTTCTTTTTTCTTGTTTTTTTCCCCCTCTTCTTCCTTCTCCTCCTCCTATTTTATTATTTTTTTTATTTTATTATATCACTTTTATTAAAACTTGAAGTTTTATAGCGCGTTTTTCCATCTTAAGAGCTGCTCAAGGCGCTGGTCCTCCTCCTCCTACTTCTTCTTTTTCTTCTCCTCCTCCGCTTCCTTCTCATTCTTCTTCTTCTTCTCCTCCTCCTCCTCTTCCTTCCTTCTTCTTCTTCTTCTTCTTCTTCTTCTTCTTCATCTTCTTCTTCTTCTTCCTTTCCTTCTTCTTCTTCTTCTTCTTCTTCAACTTCTACTTCTTCTTCTTCTTCTCCTTCTTCTTCCCCTTCTTCTTCTTCTTCTTCTTCTTCTTCTTTATCTTCTTCTCCTTCTTCTGCTTCTTATCTCAACATAGCTACAATCAAAAGATCTAGAACTGCATGCACCCTGTAAATCCATAAAATAATTGAATGTGGCGTGTGCAGCCAAAACCACCGCGCTCTGTGTGGTATAACTGGACATCGAAGGGCAGAAGTGCTTAAACGACGGAAGGAAACAATGAAGGAAGGTCATAAAGATGCTAGGATGGATGAAGAAAAGAAAGAGAGAAAGAAAGAAAGTAACTTAGAAAGAAAGAAATGAAGAAAGAAAGAACAACAGCAGCAGCAACAACAACGAGAAGAAACAGTGAGAGAAGAAGAAGAAGAAGAAGAAGAAGAAGAAGAAGAAGAAGAAGAAGAAGAAGAAGAAGAAGAAGAAGGGTGAGAGAGAGATAAGATAAGATAAGATAAGATAAGATAAGATAAGATAAGATAAGATAAGATAAGATAAGATAAGATAAGATAAGATAAGATAAGATAAGATAAGATAAGATAACAATTTTATTTAACAAGGGTAAAAGATTAAGCACTGGGTGTGCTTTTTTACATCCTGCCCTTGGGGCTTGTAACAAGAGAGAGAGAGAGAGAGAGAGAGAGAGAGAGAGAGAGAGAGACAGAGACAGAGACAGAGACAGAGACAGAGACACAAAGAGAAATAGAGATACTGAGACATATAGAAATACAGAGCGAGAAACAGATTTTTTTTTTTTAAAACGGAATACAGAGCGAGAAAGAGTGTTGAGAGAGCAACAACAACAACAAAAAGAGTAAAGAGAGATAAATAAAATATTCTAAGCGAAAGAGGAGAAAAAGAGAAGAGTCTCGGGAAGCGGTGAACTCCGCGAAGCAGTTGGCTGTCTTGGGGATTAGAAACTGGCCGTCAAATAAGCATGTTTGCCGTAAATCGTCAGAAATGGCGAACGCTATCGGAACATCGGAAAAATCAAAATTGAAATCGCAGACCCAGCCTCGCCCGAGGCCGCCTCAGATTAAACATTTCTTATCACAACCAGTCTACACTCCAGCCACGAAAGCGATACTACACATGATTGCAGATTAACACACACACACACACACACACACACACACACACACCTACACACACACACACATGTAGAAACGACGTTCTGATGACTGTTGTGAAAAAAACAAGGATTATTTTGACACACTTTCCATTTCTTTGACATTATTTTGACATTTTCCAATTTTTGAAGCTATTCCTAACCATAACCCTAACCCCTAACTCAAGCTCTAACCCTTAACCTAACCCTAATCCTAAACCAGCTCTAACGCAACGGAGCACTATTTTGACGTCAAAATAGTACGGTTTTCCAAAAAAGTCAGAAGAAACCATGTGGAGTTTCATGTGTGTGTCATCAGAACGTCGTTTCTACATGCCCACCCACACACAGCCGAGGTTACACAGTATTATCATGACTTTCCCGAAACGCCACATACGTTGTGCTGACATTGGGTCATATTTCGTCCCCATTTTTAAGTACTTTTAAGTGTTTGAACACTAATCTAATCGATCATTGTTCTGACGTCAAAACAAGTAGGAGTGTCAAAACAAGTTATGTAGATGTTCACTGATTTGTCCTGATAACACCGTGTAAACATGCCCAATCTCACGCACACACACTCACCTAGGCAAACACACCCACTCACCTAGGCAAACACACACACTCACCTAGATAAACACACTTACTCACCTAAGCAAACACACACTCACCTAGGCAAACACACACACACACACACACCTACACACACACACACACACACGCACGCAAGCACACACAAGTGAATAATGGAATGAACATTTAAGCTTAACGTCCACACCCACTATTGGCGATACGGCAGGCGGGGATAAACATCCCAGGAAAAAGAGGGTAGGGACCTAAATCAACACGAAACCACCAGAGCAAACACACTGCTAACATGGACAGCGAAAATGGCCACTTTTATCTTGTCCACCGCGAGATTAGAACCTGCATGGTCAAAAAGTTAATAATAATAATAATAATAATAATAATAATAATAATAATAATAATAATAATAATAATAATAATAATAATAATGATGATGAAGATAATAATAATAATAATAATAATAATAATAATAATAATAATAATAATAATAATAATAATAATAATAATAATAATAATAATAATAATGAATGCTATATGCGCACCTTTTCCCAAATCACCAATCAGGCTCAAAGCACGGCGATCTGGACCAACATACACGCTCACGCGTTTCTCTCTCTCTCTCTCTCTCTCTCACACACACACACACACACAACAAACACACATCTGTCACTCAAACATGTGTGTGGTGTAAAGGCAGGGAAATCGCTATTAGAAGATGGAAAGAATATCGAATTTTGTATTTTAGATGTTAGACTGACTGCATCCAATATCATTATTGAAGGGAGGGAGGAAACCGGAGTACCCTCGGTGACCTGACCTTTGCACAAGGAGCAGTGAAGACTATGGTTGCAGTCTACGGAACAGGAAAAGTCAAACAACAACAATGTACCAATCATTTACTGAGCAAGTAATAATGTTCATAATAAGAATTCTTCTCGTATAGTTTTGCTTACCACGTGGTCACTGCACAATGCATTTGGCATTAGCAGTACAGTAATATTGAAATATTTAAATAACGCAATAATACACTGTATGAATTCTCCAATGTGTGTAATAAAGATTGGTTGACTTGACAATTTCACATAAAAGGTCCCAAGATCAAATATTTCAGCCTCGCAGATCCTTCTCAAATTCACAGTGAGAATTATTGCTCTATCGAGAAGATAAAATTAAGTTTAAAAACAAACCGCTTTACAAGAACAGTTTTGATATAAATCGATACATTTGTTTGTTTGTGTGCCTAATAACAGCATCAAGGTTGATTCTAGAAATAGCATCGCTGCAATAGTGTTTACAGTAGGAACTCTATTGAGTTGAGTGTTAGACAACAAGAAAGGGAAGCCTAAAAATCAAAGCCTAGCAGTCGGCTTGAACAACGATAGACCATTATCTTTTAACGTGACAGCAATGCCATTTCCCAAGTAAACTCATTCTTACAAACAACAATAAACAGCCATCCTTGATGCTGTGGTCCCTTAATAAGGAGTGATCATGCAGTCGAAGCATAATGATTTTTTTTTAAATTAACAATTAACAAGATCACTTTGCATTCAATTTGAAAGGGACTCCAGTACCGCAACAGTATTTTATCAACTCTGTCTTTGTTTGTTGTTGTTTTTTGCCACTCATGCCCCCCCCCCCTCCCCTCCTTTTTCCTTTTTTAATGCAAGAACAAATGCTTTGTTCACAACTGTTTCACTGTTAGGGATTCACAAAAAGCAATGGAGCAAAATTTCGCTGCATTAGAATTTCAAGACTGTTTTTAAGTCAACACAAGAAAAAACAGGCACCACATTTATTCACAACAAACAGGGAAAATTGACCGTGTATTGTATATATGTCTTAAAGGTACTTCATTATTATTTAACATCGTAAAAAGCAAGTTGATCAACATCACAGAGCGATGTAGCAACCTGGTGAACATATCTCACTCGCTCTCTCTTCTGGCTTGAGTGTTGACTGAAAATGGCGCGCAGAGCAAAAAACTGGAGGAGGAGGAGGAGAAGGAGGAGGAGGAGGAGGAGGAAGAAGAAGAAGAAGAAGAAGAAGAAGAAGAAGAAGAAGAAGAAGAAGAAGAAGAAGAAGAAGAAGAAGAAGAAGAAGAAGAAGAAGAAGAAGAAGAAGAAGAAGAAGAAGAAGAAAACAGACAACAAAAAAATGTGTGGTGGGATCGATTCCAACAGCAGCAGGAGGTCTTAACATTGACTGGGGCTTCATCTCGCGCACGACAAACTACCCTCTCTTGTGTACCGACCATCCCAAACGTCTGGCCCTCTCGCGATCCCTCGCACCCCTATCTAAATACGCGAGAAGTTGTAGATCGCCGAAAGGGATGGACACAGAGAGAGAGAGAGAGAGAGAGAGAGAGAGAGAGAGAGAGAGAGAGAGAGAGAGAGAGAGAGAGAGACAGACAGACAGAGAGAGAGACAGAGACAGACTCTTCTTAGTGATGGTCATCATCAATATGCGTATTGAATCAGAAAGTTGCAGGATATACCTTTAGTGTGTCGCAGTTAGGGACACAAACCAACTTAACTCCCTTAAAGATCCCCCCAACCTCTCTAACACTACTCCCTCGCCCCTCCCTCCCCCCACCCTCTAACACTTCTGTCTTAAACTCTTGCTTAACTGAGGTCAGCTGACTAGTGTTTTGGAATGTGCTGGATGGAATGGGATAATATGAATACTATTCGCAGAACCTTATGACATTGTCATCGTCTTCTACTGACCCTCAGGCAGGAGACGGTGCTTTGCAAAATGGTGGGGTGGGTTGAAGGGATGAAGGCCGTGGTTTGGTTTGAGTACAAAATACTAAGATACGAGAACTGAAAACTCATTAGATCATCATGCAAGGATATCAAATGTTTCATTGCCGAAAGACCGAATACATTACATTACATTACATTACATTACATTACATTACATTATTATTGCTTTAGGTCCAGCGGACTCTTCCGAGCCAAATCAGGACCGGACAACCCCCGATCCGCATAAAAGATCTGCTGAAACAACCCTAGTGGTAAAACCGAAAGCTCTCCACTAGCCAGTCACTTTAAAATAAAGACATCCCACGCAGGGGACGGCTGAGGCTTCACCCCAACTTATCGAACCCCCGTTTACAAAAACAAAATAGAATTGAAACATCATTATAAATTATCAACAAAACACATACATATAAAATTCCTACATTGCTAAATAATAACATCATAGGAAACCATAGTGACCACTTGGCAGAAAGCGTCCAATATTCCCAAGCTGATCCAACAGACCTCATACACAAACAATGAGTCTTGTCCCGGAAGAGTTTTCAAGAAAAAAGGTAGGAGACTGGTCTAGCGAAGAAGACGATAGTATAGCAGATTGATAGAAAAAAGCAGGAATGAGAAAGAGCAAATGAGAGAGACAGCGACAGTGGGAATTTAAAGCACTAAATTTCCAGAAAGTGGGGATACTATTTATACTGAAACCCCCGGCACTCCAACGGGGGTAACCGAATACATTAGTTTGGTCAGTGCTGCACCACGTTTAGAAGTCCTATCCTGTCCTATCCTATCCCGTAACTCGGAGGTCGTAGGGCACCACAGATGATCATTTAACCAGCGTACTACATCTTTCTCTATCCTCAGCAACCCTGATGGCTTCGCTCAGTATCAAACCAGTCCATTCTCGAATGTTGTCCTCCCACCTCTTTTTCGTTCTCCCTACTCCTCTACCTGATTGCACTGTGCCTTGCAGAATAATCTTTGCAAGGCGTGATGATCTGGTGACATGGCCATACCATCGGAGTTTCCGTTTCTTCAGCACTGTGAGCAGATCATCGTGTTGTCCAATGGCTTGTGAGATGGTCTTTGTCGTTGGTGATGTGCTGGGTATAGGAAATGCCCAGAAGTCTTCTGTAGCACCTCATCTCCATGCTTTGTATTCTACTTTGTAGATCTGCTGTGAGGGTCCATGTTTCGCAAGCATATAGGAAGATGGAGATGACAAGGAAGCGCAGCAGTCTTACCTTGGAATGTAGAATGATGGCCCTGTCTTTCCAAATGGCCTCATCTGAGGATAAAGCAGAAGCATTTGCAAAACATTTCTCAGTAAATTCATTGTCCAATAGTCTTGATTTACATACACAAATGTTTAGAAAAGAAGAAGAAATTAAAGCAGAATATGAAGATCCTATACCAGATAATTTGCATTATTTAAATGCTCCTATTAATTATGAAGAGTTTTTAGAAACTTTACAATCTTTTTCATTAAACAAAACTGCTGTTTGTCTAGATGGTATCTCTTATCAATTACTGAATCACTTGCCAGCTACATGGAAAAAATTGCTACATTCATTATGCCAAAGATGTTGGCAAAGTGGAATTCTCCCTACTATCTGGAAGAAGTCTGTAGTTATTCCAGTACATAAGCAAGGTAAGTCTCGTGCATCAGTAAATAATTATAGACCAATTGCATTGACATCTCAAGTTGGAAAATTATTAGAAAAAATAATTTTAAACAGGTTAACTCAATTTTGTGAAAAAAAATAAAATAATCCCTACAAGTCAAGCAGGGTTTAGAAAGGGTCGGTGTACAACTGACCATCTTGTCAAATTAACCAGTCATGTTAAGAAACAGTTTGCTCATAGAAAAAGTATTCTTGCTGCTTTCTTTGATATCAAAAAGGCATATGACAGTGTTTGGCATGCTAGACTGCTTTATAAATTAAAACATATTGGAATAAGTGGTCATATGTATCATTACATACACAATTATTTAAGTGGCAGATCTCTATGCACAAGAGTGGGGAATGCTTATTCATCTTTTTATAACATCGATATGGGAATACCTCAGGGGTCTATTCTTGCCCCATTATTGTTTTCAATCCTCATTCATGATCTTCCCACATTTATTTCAAAATCAGCAAATGTAGTTCAGTATGCGGATGACATTGCTATGTGGATTAATACGTCTCTCAGAAAGCATACTAAACAGAGAGTGGTAATGTATGTACAGAAACTTTTCCAAGAAGAACTCAATAATCTTTCTATGTTTTTGAAAGATAACGGTCTGGAACTGTCTACTGATAAAACGTATTTGATGCTTTTCAATAATGGAAATAATCCTAAATTATTACCTGTTTTGAAATTAAATTGTGAAGTTCTTGCTTACAAGCAGCAGGTAAAATTTCTCGGAGTTTACCTAACACCTAAATTGAACTGGAAGTTACATATTGAGCATTTAATAACAAAAGCAAGAAAAACCTTGAATTTATTGAAAATTATTAATATGCAAATATGGGGTCAAAACACTAAATCCCTATTACATTTAGCCATATCACTAGTTCGATCAAAGCTTATTTATGGTCAGGAAGCATATTTTTCAGCAAATAATTCATTATTAAATAAATTACAAAGTATTGACAGTAGGGCTATTAAAATTGCTTTAGGAGTTCCAGTTCATGCTAACACTCTACGAATATACCAAGAAGCTGGAATATTATCATTAAATCAACAACGTCAACTGGCTACTTCCAAATATGTGTTAAGATGTTTATCTGTTCCAAATTCGGTGTATGATGAAATTTATATTGACGCTCAACAAGATTATCCCAAAAGAACAAAAAATATGAAGTACTTGCAGCCAATTAAAAACTATACAAAAGACCTTTTTGCTAAGTGTGACATTGCTATCACATCAGTTTCAGTTCTTCCATTAACACCATTGCTTCCACCATGGGAGCATTTATGTGCACATATTGATATTGACTATAGCCAAACTAAGAAAGAGGATAATCCTAATTTATTAGTTACTGAGGTAAAACATCATATTGAAAGTAATTACAAAAACCATATGCAGATTTTTACTGATGGATCAGTTTTAGATTCTTCGGATAGTGGATCAGCATATATTATACCTGAAATAAATATCAGAAGATCATATTATTTAGGAAAGGGATTTTCTATATTTACAGCTGAGCTTTATGCTATTCTAATGGCTTTAAATTTCATTATGACGTCACCTTTAGAATTATTTGGTATATTAGTATGTGTTGATTCAAAAGCGGTTCTGTATGCATTAAAACAGTGGAACTGTAAAGATAGAAGGGAGATTATCTATGAAATTAAACATATGATACATTGTGTGATTTCTAGAGGAATAAATTTTGATTTCTGTTGGGTACCATCACATTGCGGAATTCATTGGAATGAGGTATGTGACAGATTAGCTAAGGAGGGAGCACAAAGGTCGTCAGATTCTATAATTATAACAAATTTGAATATGTGTAATCATGAAATGTTTTCCTTACTAGAAAAGGAAGTTTATCATGATAATAACATTAAAAATATATCTCTACTGACTTGTTCAAGACCACTTTCTAAATTAATATATAAATTAAGAATGAACGCATGGAACACTAAATACTCAGCTGATGTTAAATGTATATGTAATACAAGTCTATCAGTACATCACCTTCTCTTTGAATGCTCAGTTTTAACAGACATATTCAAAGTAAATGGACATAGCATAACTGAATATGGACATTCTGTAGACATGGTTCTATATCATCCAAATGTTACAGACATTGTGAAAGTTATTGCTAAATCTCCTGTTGGTAGACTCTTATAGCGTGTTTGTTTTGAAATTATGCTTTGAAATAGTTAGTGATTTAAAAGTTACATTTTCAATGTCTAATATCACCTAAATGTGTTATCAAAATATTACAGACGTTGTAAAAGTTATTGCTCAATCCCCTTTTTGGTAGACTCTTATAGACTGTTTGTTTTGAAATTATGTTTTAAAATAGTTAAAGTGTTTTTAAAGTTACATTTTCAATGTCTAATATCACCTAAATGTGTGAACAGGCATTAAATTAAAGATTGATTGATTGATTCCAAATGGCCTTCAACCTTGCCAGGGCAGCAGTTGTTTTTTGCGATCCTGGAGAGGACTTCCTGTCCGGACCCATTGTCTGATACTATGGCTCCTAAATATTTGAAGTCATGCTCTGTGTTGATGGATTGGCCTTGGACTTTGATGTCCGTGTTGATGCAATTGGTGTTGTTGGTCATCATTTTGGTATTCTCTGCACTTATTTCTATTCCAAAGGCTCAAGGCTCTGGAGGTGGTCTCAAGCCTCTGTACAAGCTGTTCAAGTTCATGTTCCTCTCCAGCCAATCCATCAATGTCATCCGCAAAACGAAGATTGGAGATTGCTCTACTCCCTATGCTGACTGTGCCTTCGTGATCTGCAAGGGCATCTGACATGATGCGCTCTAGGAAAATATTCAAGAGTGTTGGAGAGAGTAGGCATCCTTTACGCACAACGATTGTTGTTCTGAATCAGTTTCCGATGCCGCTGTTATGGAGGACTGCACTGGTAGCCTTGTCATACAGGCTTTTGATGATTTCAACAATTTTAGGGCTGATGTTGAACACTCTCATGGTTGCCCACAGTGCTGTATGCAAGACTCGGTCAAACGCCTTCTTGAAGTCTACGAACACATGATATTGATGTTGTTGGTGATGTAGGTATTTCTCGCAGATTATTCTGAGGTTGAAAATCTGTTCAGTGGTACTTCGCCCTGCCCTGAATCCTGCTTGTTCTTCAGCTATGATTTGTTCAGCTTGGGGTTTCAACCTGTTGAGTATTATTTTCAGGAGGACCTTGCTTGGATGGCTAATGTGGCTAATGGTGCGGTAGTTTTCACACTCCTGAAGGTCACTCTTGTTTGGAAGAGTGGTGACAAGCGACTGGGTCCACTCTGCCGTTTAAAAGTACACATACGATACAATATGAGCAAGTTTGACAACACAAACGTAAGAAAAAGATAAGAAGATTAAATGTAATATTCTCTAATAGGTTTTTGAGCTGGTAAGCTGCTTTTAAACAAAGTGTGATGAGGTAAAAAGAAGAAGAAAAATGCAAAAAGGAATGCGATAAAAGAAAAAGAAGTGAAAGAAACAAAGAAAGAAATAAAGAAGGGAAAGAAAGAAGGGAAAGAAATAAGTTAGAAAGAAATTTAAAAAAATGAACAAAGAAGGAAAGAAAGAAAGTGAAAGAAAGGGAGGAAAGAAACAAAGAGGGAGAAAAGAAAAAAGTGACAGAAAGAAAAAAAGAAAGAAAGAAAGGAAAAAGAAAGAAAGAAGTAAAAGAAAGTGATAAAAGAAAGAAAGAAGTGAAAGAAAGAAAGAAAGAAAGAAAGAAAGAAAGAAAGAAAGAAAGAAAAAAAGAAAGAAAGAAAGAAAGAAAGAAAGAAAGAAAGAAAGAAAGAAAGAAAGAAAGAAAGAAAGAAAGAAGAGAAAGAAAATTAAAAACAAAGAAATAGACAAAGAAAGATTGAGAAATCAAGAAATTTAAGAATTAAAAGAAGAGAAAGATTAAGAAAGAAGGAAAGAAAGATAGAAAGCACGGAATTACCTTCAAACAAAAAGTATGTTCTTTCATCGAATTATATTCCCAAGAGTTAAATTCTCTTAATTTAATATGCAGGACCAAAAACAGCAAGTTCTTAATATGTGAATTTAACCTCGGAAGCAACGATGCACGTATTTAATAATTTACGATCGGAGAGAGAGAGAGAGAGAGAGAGAGAGAGAGAGAGAGAGAGAGAGAGAGAGAGAGAGAGAGAGAGAGAGAGAGAGACAGAGAGACAGACAGACAGACAGACAGACAGACAGACAGAGACAGACAGAGAGAGACAGACAGCGAGAGACAGAGAGAGACAGAGACAAAGACAGACAGACAGACAGACAGAGATAGACAGGCAGATAGACAAACAAACAGACAGACTGTCAGAAGCTAGACAACGTATGGGTGTGTGGGTTCAGAGAAGATGATGAGGAAGACTGATTGTTACACGTGGTTATTATATATTTGATTCAGCCTCGATGCTTGAATCTTGATAAGGGTAACTCAGATTCGTTTATCCACGCAGCCTGTTCACTCAGCAACAAGGCAGAAGTCGTCGTATAAAGTTTTCCAACTTTATTCAGCAAACATCAACAAATGCATACAACATCGCTTTCCGAAAATCACTTCAAAGATCACCATCAAAAATCACCATCAAACAAACATACGTCAGAGAGAGCGTTACTTATATAGCCTCTCTGCAACCAAGCAAATGTTCGAACATTCCAGCATGACGCAATAACACCCATCCTATCCTACCCTATCCCGTAACTTAAAGGTCTTTGGGGCACCACAGATGATCGTTTAACCACCGTACTCCATCTTTCTCTGTCCTCAGCAACCCTCATGGCTTCGTTGAGTGTCAAACCAGTCCATTCTCGAATGTTGTCCTCCCACCTCTTTGTCTGTTTCCCTCTTCTTCTACCTCATTGCATCGTGCCTTGCAGGATGGTCGTTGCAAGGTCTGATGCTCTGGTGACGTAGCCATACCATCGGAATTTCCGTTTCTTCACCACTGACCACCACTAACTCTAACCCTAACAAATAACACCCAATCGAAATAAAACTCGTTACCGGAACTATGCACTGTCTTACGTCATTATGTTAGAATCGCTTAGCTATTACCAGATCTATCTCGAAGCTTCGGTCGATAGTAAACAAGTCATTTCAGAAAATTCTCAACAATATCGACCGACGAAGATTATCAACATTATACAAGATACTTCTAGCAACAATGCAAACTCAAATCAAAGGTAAATACACTCTTATTGCATGCTTTGCAAAGCAAACTGATCGGATCTATCGCGCGCGTCTCAAACGTAACACGTGATGATACAGGAACATCAACGCTGACAACCCAACGCCATCTAGGAGTATCAGATGCTTACTGAGTCATCCGAATATTCCACACAGGATTATGAGCACAATTCGTTAGAATTATTTGCAAAAAATAACATCAAATGCCCAAATACTGGATTACTTGTATAATTATCTTCGTTTGTAAATCAAAAAAATCGAAATTGCCTTTCGGTGGAACACTATATTTTTGCAAAACGATCATAAATTAAATTGAACGCGCGCGCCCACGCAAGAACACGCGCGCACGCACACCCACACCCACATACCCACACAGATAACTTCTTTCTTTTAAGTGTAGGTTTCAACGTTAAAAACAACAGCCAAATAATTTATTTTTAAAAAAAACAGAAAAAAAAACTATTTATGTGATCAAAAGTTTAATCTGGGAAACATGACATGTAATGAAAGCACGTCAAACACGTACGTCCCAATGACAATGGTGAACATTCAAAATTTACCAACCTGCACATCTAAAAAGAAAAAGGTGGAATGACATAATTCGTGAAATTTAAACTTTAAACATTTTCCCCCACTACCTTCTAGTTATACTCGGCGTCAAACCCAACCAGCAAATTCTACACCACTCTCTGCAGAGGAAACAGAATTAAATCAGTTCAAACGAAATCAAATCAAATCTCGTTATGCAATTGATGGATGGGTAATCACGTGACAGTGGGGGCAGCTAATCATATTGCACTTGAACAGCAGCCAATTGTTGCAATTGAGGTGTAAATATGTGGAGGAAACCTTCGCTCTTTAACTCAATTCAAAGCGACCGCTGTCTTGATGCTTCTTAGTAGTTTATGGCTACAAAATAAATAGTCTATATTAAGAATGGGGTTGGACAAGGGTTTCTACTAAGATGGAAATAAAACGGCGAAGGAGGGCAATGATGGGTTCGCTTTAATGGGTCAAACAAGGCAGAGCTACAGAATATTATATAGTAGGAAGGTACATTCCAGGTACGTGCATGTCTTTGGTTGTTGCACATCACTGCAAATGCATCACCGATAATGCCAGGCAAAGCTAAAGAAATCGAGAAATGGAGAACGCCCATGAACAAAAGACAAAAATCGCATAACAGCACAGTATAGTACAACAGTGCAGAACAGAAAGATGTGAACTTTAAAAACAAGAAGTATAAGAACAAGAATAAAAACAACAAAAAAGAAGGTTAAAAAAAACAAACAGAAGAAGAAGCAAAGAAAAAAAGATAGTTGAAAAGGGTCGGATATGGGTAGGGCGGCAGGAAGAACACAAAGAAATACTGGAGGGCAGGGGGCAAGGGGTGGGGGGGGGGGGGGTAAGACGCAAATAAAGCAGAGGAGGAGGAGAAACATTCTGGAAGGAAAGGCAGAACAAGAAAGAAAGGGGAAAAAATTAATTATAAAAAAGAAAGAAAAAAAGAATATAAAAGAAGGAAAGAAAATTATTTTTAAAAAAGAAAGAAAACGGTTTCTATACCTTTCTACGTCCCTTGTTCCCTAATGCTGCCTTTAATGTTGCATTTTTCACAATGGCTGCGTTCGTCAAATTAACCCTTTCAATCTCAAGTCTCTTTCCTGACCCCCTGTCTTCCTAAAGAAGCTGTAATAAGAAAGAAATACCGTCAACGGAGCATTGGGGGTGTGTGGATGAAAAAGTGAGGCCGCGCGTTTTGTGAAACAGCCTCTTTCTCTCTCGCTTTTTCATTCTATTTAATTTTCCGTTACTTTTCAGAAGAGCCTTCTATCATCGTTTTTTTGTTTGTTTGTTGTTGTTTTTTGTGGGAATGTGGAAAGGGCGGATGGGAGTGGAAATGGAAGGAGGAAGGAAGGAGGACGACGAGATTGAGAGAGAAGTGCTTTAATTTATTGCGGATGCACTTCGCTAGCTGCATGATGCGGCCAAAAACTGCTGCGATGCGATACGATCCAGCGCCCGTAACTGTAATGAAGCGATGCACGTTGTTTTCGATTGCGGAGTTGTCTGCCTGATAACAACCACGACAAGATGGCGTAGATGGATTATACACTACGGACGACGGGACAAAATGTTTAGATTTAACGCTAAATCATGGATACATTATTTATCTGTCGGTTGTAAACGGTAGCCCCAGAGGACTCTTTGGAAATCACACAAGAGGATCAATCACAGCAGCCGTAACAAAGTTTTTAAAAACCGCCAAAACCAAACGGAAAGAAATACTTTAAACTACCTTGAGAAGTTGAGTAGATGACAACATAAATTATTGCAGTTCTCAGAATTCTACCTACAGCCTGTAAAAATGAAATACTTTTTTTTTTTTAGCCATGGTAAACCTTGGCCAGGAAGTTTTTGTTGTTGTTTTTAGGCTAAACAAGCAAAGAAATAGCATGCTTATCACATTCTGGTTTCGTATACCGTAGTCTCCGCTTATAACAAACTCGCTAATAGCAATTTCGTAAAACCAAAATAGAATGTGAGATATATTTTTTCTTTGAATATTTAGCTTGTTTTCCTGTCCAACCACTGTTACTTTTTTCCCAAAGAAATTTTTTGAAATCTTTAACTTTAAGACTGGACGAAGTCTATTAGTGTCTCTCTCTTTCTTTCTCTCTCTCTCTTCTCTGTGTGTGTGCGCTATGCATGTGTATTACTCCTAAATAATATACACATTAATGCGATGCGTAAGCATAACAATGCATGAGTATTAAAAAAAAACATTATCTAAAAGTACGTAAAACTGGTAAGTGGTGTTAATGTTGCAAGCATCAAGTATAAAGCTGAACCAGTTTAGTATTTCATTTATTTTGAATAGAAGATGAGGACTAAAGGGATTAACATTTAAAAAAAAAAAAAAAAAAAAAAAAAAGGAGGAGCAAGTGAAGGGAGTAGGAGAAAAAGAAGAGGAGAAGAACAGAAGGAAAATATGGCTAGGAGAAGAAACAAAAATATACAAGATGGCAAAAGCCATTCAAAGGTATTTCCAGACATTCACACACATATATACGATAAATAAGCAATTTTAAAAGTTTTAACTATCTTGGTGGTGTTGAGATTCAGTTTTATTCTCCAGAAGCAAAGAAATGATAGACCACTATCTGCAAGCAATACAATCCAACACAAAACCCAGTTGGGCCCATTTCAAGATACAGCGCAAAACGTGTTTAGAAATCATGAAGTGCAGTAACCTTGACCTTATTTTACCAAATGCAAATATGATGTGAAGTAAATGCTAAGCAATAGTATGGGCAAAGTGACAATATTCAAATTCAGTTCAGTCATTCTGGAAATAAAACCACAATTTTGTTTTGAACAAAAAAAAAAAAGAAGGGGGGGGTCTGAGGGGGTGGGGGGTAAGAATTTGTTAAGATCCTCTTCGGAACTACTACCACTACTACTTCAATATTTTTTTTCAGATGAGATGCAAATCCCTAACCTCGTGAAGTACTATTTCAGACTAAGCTATCAACAGTTAATTAAGTAATTCAGTTAAACAAACTATAATTCGCTGCAGTGCACAGTGGGAGCTTTGTAATGGGCGTTCGAATCCATAAAGAATTGACAAAGTCACTACATAAACATGATAAGATTTGTTTTCTAGGACGTCTCCCGATATGCATACATTAGTAGGATACATTTGTGTCACTGTTACGTTGAGACGCGCATAATGGTGCGTGTGAAATGCGCACGATATTATGTGTGACGCGCGCGATAGATCTGTTCATTTTATTTTGCAGAGTGTAGTTATCTTTGATTTGATTTTGCGTTGTTATTAGAAGAGGCTTTGTATAACGTTGGTGTTTTTAGTTGGTCGATATTATTTGAGAATTTTCGAGAATTGGTTGTTTACTATCGATCGAAGCGTATGGATTGTTCTGTTGGTAACCATGGAAGCTTCCATTCCAAATAGGGTTGTGTGACGTGAGACAGTGATGATGAAATTAATTTTGATTGGTTGTGGTGTTTCATGTAGGATATTCTCGTTTGTTCTCGGTTATGTAGAGACTATATAAGTGCCGCACTGTTTCAAAATAGTGTGTTGTTGAGAGAGTGTTGAAAGTAAAAAGTTGAGAGTGGAAAAAGCGATTGTATGCAGTTGTTGATGTGTGCTGAATAAAAGTGGAAAACTTCATACGACGACTCCTGACTTGTTGATGAGTGAGCAGGCTGCGTGGATAAACGAATCAGAGTTACACCTATCCGGATTTCAAGCATCGGGGCTGAAACAAATACTGATAGAGAAAAAACCAACATCGTTCGAGTGTAACAGTCACCTGTATGTTTGTCAAGTACCCAAAATGAATGTAATACCTTATCCGGTAATAAACGTCCAAGTCCACAGTTTTGATTTGGGGCGCTCGCTGTGTGAACAGTTCCAGGTATTTCCGACGAGCGAGCCAGGCGCAGACGCAAGGAGGAAGTGGGCGATTTGCGAGCGATGCCAGGTCGCGAGGTTCTACTTCCTGTTGGCCTAGTCTGTGGCGGGGACGTAAAGGGCTTGATGCCTTGTTAAAGTGGTGTTGTACAATAAAACCGCTTTTACGCTGACATCGACAACGGAGGCGTGCATGGCAACAGGCTGGGATGGTAGGAGGAGGGGGAGAGAAGGAGAATGGGGAGAACCCCCCCCCCCCTACCCCCCCAAAAAAAAATTGGACATAAAAAACATTGAAATAAAAAGAGGGAAGAGTCTTGTACAGTACATCATAGACCATTTTAAAAAATGTTAAAAAGTACATGTAGTAAGCTTATTAGAGGAGAGGTGTTGGCTAACAAGTAACAAACATGGGAGACGTTCACAGTACGGTGAAAATCGAAAGAAGCTGGAGCCCCATAATTTGTTTGAATATTATTAGCCTCTTTTCCTTTTTTTTCTTTTTTTTTTCTATCCTATCCTATTCCGTAACTCGGAGGTCGTAGGGGCACCACAGATGATCGTTTAACCAGCGTACCCCATCTTTCTCTGTCCTCAGCAACATCATGGCTTCGCTTAGTGTCAAACCAGTCCATTCTCGAATGTTGTCCTCTCACCTCTTTTTCGGTCTCCCTCTTCTTCTACCTCCTTGCACTGTGCCTTGCAGGAGGGTCTTTGCAAGGCCTGATCATGGACCCTATATATTACATAATAGAGTCCATGGCCTGATGATCTGGTGATGTGGCCATACCATCGGAGTTTCCGTTTTTTCACCACTGTGAGCAAGGTCATCGTATTGTCCAATGGCTTGTGTGATTATTTATAAATAACAAGCAAAAAAAGAGCAGAAATCTGACACGGACAAATTAATAGAATGGGCTTTGGTGAATCCTGCGTAAAAACTGTTTAGTAGTTCAATAATGGTACAGGACGCAGTCAATATAAAAATTTCAAAAATAAAAATTAGATTTTCTTTCCGTCTTCTAATAGCGATCTCCCTGCCTTTACACCACTTGTTTGAGTGCTGGATGTGTTTTGGCGTGTGTGAGGGTGGATGAGACAGGTGAGCGTGTATGTTGGTATAGATCGCCGCGCTTTGAGCCTGATTGATTTGGGGAAAGGCGCGTATATAGCATCCTGTATTATTATTATTATTTAGTACTAGGGTAGTATTCAACAAGTGTGATTGTGAGCGCCTATGGTAAGACAAGAGAAAATGAGCTGTTCTGGGACTAAACTGAATAGTGACAGAAACAAAGAAAACAAATAATATAATAAGGTGCTTTTCAATTTCATGGTAAAGAACAGTACAAAGCACTCCCTCACGCGTTCACACACTCGTTAAACATGTCTGGGGGCAGTACAATGCAAAGCGGGTTGGAAGAGTGACAGTAATAAACAAATCGACTCTCGATACGCACATACACAAACACAATGGGTGAGGGGATTTTTTGTTTTTTGATTGATTGATTGTTGCTTTAGGTCCAGCGGACTCTTCCGAGCCAAATCAGGACCGGACAACCCCCAATCCACATAAAAGATCTGCCGAAACAACCCTAGTGGGAAAATTGAATGCCCTCCACCGGCCAGTCACTTTACAAAAAAGACATCCCACGCAGGGGACGGCTGAGGCTTTACCCCAACTACTCGAACCCCCGGTTACAAAAACAAAATAGAATACAAACATCATTATAAATCATCAACAAAACACATACATATAAAATGCCTATAGTGCTAAATAATAACATCATAGGAAGCCCTAGTGACCTGGCAGAAAGCGTCCAACACTCCCAAGCTGATCCAACAGACCTCATACACAAACAAGGAGTCTTGTCCAGGAAGAGTTTTCAAGAAAAAAGTTAGGTCATTGATCTAGCGAAGAAGAAGATAGTATAGCAGAGTGATAGGATAGATCAGGAATGGGAAAGAGCAAATGAGGAAGACAGCGACAGTGGGAATTTAAAGCACTAAATTTCCAGAAAGTGGGGATACTATTTATACTGAAACCCCCGGCACTCCAACGAGGGTACGGTACTGTTGCCGCAGTGAATCAGTCATGCCTACAAAGGCAAGACAGGTTTTCAACTGGGGCTTTCACTTTTCCCTTTATAGGTTAGAACAATCTACAGTGGCAAGATTGCTCATGACCCCAAGGGGTGGGTGAGGGGATAATGGAAGCAGTTTAAACATAGAACAGATCAGGAGAAGACTTTAGAGAAGAAATTAACTTTGAGGTTTGCTTTGAAGGTGTTGATATTAATTTTGGTATGCTGCAGATAGAAAGTGGTAATGAGTTCCAGGCAGTTGGTCCAAAGACAGCAAAAGACTTGGACTAACAGAAGACACTTTCTAGCAGGGTATCCTGAGAAGCAGTGTGTCGGATGATGAGCAAAGGTTGCAAGTTAATATGAGAGAGAGAGAGAGAGAGAGAGAGAGAGAGAGAGAGAGAGAGAGAGATGTAGATCTACTCATTAAAACTATTGTATATTTATTAGTGAATTTTAGGGGATAACTGTCTTAAATAAAACTATTATGAACTCAAACGTTTGGGTGAACTTGCAGATCTGCCAAGTTGTTATATTTTTTTCCTCTATGCTGCTTGTTCCATTAGGAGGCACTGTGGTCTAATGGTAGTGCTTCGGCTTGAGGATCTGAAGGTCCCGGGTTCGAGCCCTGGCCGGGCCATTGTGTTGTGTCCCTGGGAAAGACACTTTACTCCTGTTTTCCTACTCCTTCGGATGAGAGTTTAAACCGAGGTCTAGTCTGTGTCGCATACATTCCATCATAACGGACTTTAAAGATCCTGACGCTCATGTCCTAGACGGGTGAGTGCCGGTAACAAGAACACACCCAACATGCACTTGGTCCTCCTCCCCCATCCCTGGCTGCCCAGGATTGTGCTCAGTTGTCCGGGCGTCAGACCATGCGCCAAAGGCTGCGGGTGGGCGTCTCGGACGGTTTGAGTTAGATCCTGTATCGGCCAGCGCCTTGATCCTTAGGCTAAGGCGCCTTATAAATGACGAACATTATTATTATTATTATTATTTGATTTGATTTCTTGTTTATAGATTCCAGTGAACATTTAGCGGTCATATGTTCAATTGATTTGTGCTTTGTCATATCCTATCCTATCCTGTAACTCAAAAGTCGTTGGGGCACTACAGATGATCATTTAACCAGCGTAGTCCATCTTTCTCTGTCCTCAGCAAACTTCAAGGCTTATATCAGTGTCAAGCCAGTCCATTCTCGAATGTTGTCCTCCCACCTCTTTTTCGGTCTCCCTCTTCTCATGCCTCCTTGCAAGGCCTGATGCTCTGGTGACACAGCCACACCATTGGAGTTTCCGTTTCTTCACATTCTGAACATGTGATTGTGTTGTCCAATGGCTTGTGCTTTGAACTGATTTTTTTAAAAGGAAAAACCTCTTAGTATAATGGCATGCTGGGATGGTATCTGAATCTCGCGAGTTCTAACGTTCACACTTTCAAATCTCAGCACAAAACGTTCAACTATAATTTGTGACTGGTTTACTTATCAGGAAAAAACCCACAGATTAACAAAGTTAAAGGCATGTTAACATTAACTCTTACACCATTCACAAATGCAAATCGAAACGCAAATTTCTTAGTAATTCATTTTTTCAAGTTTTTATTTCTTACATGAAAAAAACAACAAAACCTAATGAAAGTTAACAGCATTTAAAATTTGACAATGTATTGAAACAAGTACAAAATCCCATTCTTTGAAGCATCATGCCTACCTTTCACACTCCTCAAATATGACAAAAGGATTCATGCATTCCCGAAATATGGAAGTGCCAATACGGAAGTAGTGTGTACAATCACAGCGCTTGAGTTAACATAAACAAAAATAAAATCACATAATCAAGACCGAAATCAAGCGTAACAGCAGCAGATTACGGAAAGGTAATATCAGTATTATTATTCTTAATGTAATTCAGTTATAATAGTTTAGGCAATTTGTTGTTGTAAATTTGCAAATTACATTTGCTTTTGTAATTAGGAGAAAAGAACGGATAATGCCCCTTTACGACTTTAATATTGCTTTTGTAGTAATTTTTGAGAAAAAAAAGTTATGCGCTAAATGTAAATAAACAAAAATTTTGTTTATATTCAGAGTTAGATATTTGTTAAAAATTTTTACACCACAAAGAATTCTAGTTATTCTTAATCTTTTGCTTATTTTAACGAATTGGCGCATAAAAAGTTAAAAGCTTTCATTTATTTCTCATATCCAACTCACACCCTTAAACCTCCATAAAACAAAATAAAAAGCCCATAGCTACCAGCAACAACAAAAAATTTTGTCAAGAGTCAATCCTGCACTCACTCTGCTAACAAAACAAAACAAAACAAAAGAGTAAGGGTAGAACTGATAATTTCTCATTCCAAATGACACAGGGTTGCTGCAAGAAATCGCTCTTTTTAACCTTGCTTGGAAAAGTCTATCTTTTTTGCTCTTTTTGTAGTGTATAATGTGCAATATTGTTCAGGGTCGTAAAGCTGCATGCCGCATTCACACAAATATACTTAAATTATATGTAAATAGGATCGTCATCATCTTGTATCTTCAGCTTGGAATTGTGGAACACATGGTTTAGTATCCTGGGGCTGATAGACTCTTGTCCATGAATTTCCTCTTGGCAAAGCACAGCCACCACTGTAAGAAAATGCAAAATGTATCAATGCCAGGCATGCCTACCCTCAATTTGAAGTTTCAGTATTAGCTTTTCGAAATTTCAGTATTACTATTACGATTTCCGTATTTACTTTTACTACCTCAGGGCTTTCCGAATTTTCAAATTTCTGTAATTCCCGGGGTAATGTAAATTTGATTTCTGTAATTCCCTCCAAATTTTTACATTACCCATGGATTTTTTAGAGATAAAGTGCAAACCGTTTTTGACTCGCATGCATAGCAAACAAACAAAAGATTTCAAGATTTTCACAAATATGTGCAAGATGAGACCTAAATACAAAAATGCTATCTAAAAAAAAATGTCTGCATGTCTGTCCGAACTTTTCTAAAGACATGTTGAATAAGTCAATAACAGTTTTTGATAGCCGAAGTCGGAAGCCGGCGTTTGATTGGTTAGTATGTTTTAGGTTAAGGGTTAGGGTTTGGGTTAGGGGTTAGGGATAGCTTCAAAAATTGGAAAATGTCAAAATAATGTCAAAAATGGTTTTCATGTCTTTACTTCTCGTCGTCTGCATCGACAGCAAACTAGGCCGCCATTGTCCTAGCTCAGACTCTGAGAGGTCAATGGCATGGCGTTACCTACTAAAAATACTGACCAATCAACAGCCGATCCAGAGCCGGCTTCCGACTATGGCCATCGGCATGTGTCAATAACTATCGGCTTTCTTTCTAAGTCGCCGGCAAATTCACCGGATGTTTATTGAGTTTACGTTACTATAACAAACTCTTAACTTAACTAATCCTCCATTGGCTAAAATATCGACAATGCACCAATGAAATTTTATGAAAGAAAACACGTCGGAAGGTGGCCAGAAGGGAAGTAACTCTTTACTAAAGTAGGCAGACGACACAAAGCAAAACAAACAGTTGATCGCGGCGATGGAAATCTCGCAGAATAAAATTACTTTTGGTTCATGGTAAAATGCCAGCTTACAGGAAAGCGAAAATATTGAAGCTCTATTTTTTTTTAATTTGTGATTTCTGTATTACCCGCGGGAAATGTACTTGATGAATGTGTACTACCCGACGAAATTTTACACTTCCCCGGGTAACGGGAAGTGGGATTTCGCAAGCCCTGCATTGGATTTCGCAAGCCCTGTACCTATTGTTTTTGCACTCATCCTTTTGGATATTATGCGAAGAATCATAGATTGATTTGCTGCCACAATCTTCTTTTTCTTCTTCAAAGCCTCGTAATTCTTGATATGCTGTGAGCCTTCCACGTGCCGCTTGATGTCGTTCATACCACCGGCTGAGATGCCAAACTGGTTGGCATAAATCGCACTTTTGAGTCGAATAACGAAAGGACACTTTTCTGAATACGAGGCAATATATGTCTGCCCCTTGCGCTGTCTCTTTGAAGATTCAGATTCACAATCACTTTGCTTAGCCATTCATTTGGACGCCATGTTTTGAATTTTGTATCACGAACACCGATCTTCACTGCGACTGCGCAAAAACTGGTACGGCAAACTTCTGTGCCTTTTCCCGGAAACTTCGATGCCACATGTCTATACTGCAACTGCGCATTGCGGCATTATACCGGGTTCGGCTGTCTTAGGAAAAACGTCATGCGGTGCATTACCACAGGCCAACGAGTTCGATTTTTTTTCCCAATGTTGTTTTTATTTATTTCCGGACTGTGAAACAAATGTCCGTATTTTCCGTAGCGCTTGCCAAGTTTTTTTTAATTTACGGAAAAAATACGAAAATTCAGTACGGATAGGCATGCCTGCAATGCTAATACTGGTTCTTTTGGTGTGGTAAAGCAGAAACATTCCTCTTTCCTCATCCTTTTGTGGATAGAGTGGATACTCACGCTGTCAAGAGGAAGATAAACTGTCGACTACTTTATACATACAGCATACAAGCAATATGTAGTACCAAACCTTACTGTCATAAGCAAGTTCTTGTAAAAGATAACAGTGCTGAATAACGAAAGACCTAAGGCCCCTCTGTTCCCTTTCAGAAGAAGGAAGTTGGGCTCTTCACAGACCAACAGTGGTGCACCAGTCAAAACCAAACTAAAACAAATAAACTAAGTGACTTTTTTTTTCATGAAGAATGTTGTCATTTGTAATTTTATTTATATTATTTTATGAGTGCTCTGTAATTTTTAAATTTTACTTTACAAGTGCCCTATTATTTTGATGTTCCAGGACTGCACTTACATTCAATGTTCGCAGCCCACAAAATATTTTTTAACAAAAATCCCACATGTCAGTTCTCTAGTTTCCACACTGAGATCGTACCTGGAATTTTATAAAACAGCAAAGTATCACTGTATATTTACCTTGCTGGGTTTGTCTGTGGCTGGGTCAAACACTTTGTCCAGCAGTCTGTTGCCTGTCTCTTGTCGCAACTGCTGCAGGAATGCACGCATCGTATCTGCAAAAACAACCACACAATCATAAGCATGTAAGCAGTAAAAAAAAAACAACCCCAGTTTTCAAAAAACAAAAGAAAAAATTTAAAATAAAATAAAAGAAGAAGGAAAAACCGTCACGGGTTGAATTCACGTTATATAAAATTTCTCAGAGGTCAACTTGACACCCGTTTTGCATTTTAGTACTCATATATATACATGTGCAAATTGTGTCCCTTGTCATTACATTTGCGGATACCTAAGTCCCTCGCATAAAGAAAACATAATGAAAATTAGGAAAATTCATTCTCAAATACTGACCATCTTCAGCTCTGTCCTTAGGCTTGGCGTACATAGCGTTCAGTGGGAAACCACCTTCCCCAGGGATGGGGAAGTTGGAAATTCCCAGTGTGTACATCTCCTTCTCTCCCTGGTTTCTGGAGGAACACTGAAATAACAATATTTATAACAAATAAATCCAACTGAATAAAACATTATTTCAATATTGCATTGCATACAGCCAAAACGCCTCCAGCCACTGACCATAACCCATGGTTACAGTCTTATCTATTTTGAATAGATCATGTGTGTTTTTTTTTCCAAATTTGTGAAGTAAAACTACTAAAATATGTATCCAGAACAATCCAAACTAAAGTGGTCAACATAAAATCAAACCATAGTGAACCCTATACAGAACTAGAACAATACAAACACCCAAGATTTTGAGAACGACAGCCAACAGAAGATGTAGATGTTCATATTCAATCTTTCAAGTTTTTAATAATTTTGAAGATGCACATAATTTCTTTCATGCTAAGAACAATGTTGATTTGAAGGCTGGAATGTTCAAGAATATGAAAAGCGGTAGAACAATAGAGACAATAAAGATGAAATTATGGTGAACTGATCTATATTATAGAACTTGGAAATTCTGCAACAGTTGTACTTACCCTCTGCAGCTTCTTAAGACATTCACTGATGTACAGAGTGATGTAGATCAGTGTGCGATCAGCTTCACTCTGAAAATTAAAAACAACAATCATCAGATTTGTTGACTTGACTTGACTTAATTAAATGATTACATAAGAGCACACTCTCAATCCATAAATATTCCACGCTTTCATTCAAAATCTATTGCAGAATATTTTTATTTAATGAATACAGATCACATAAATATTAACACGCATTTAGGAATATTTGGATGGGAGATAATCCTGTGATAGTAGTTTGGGGAGCCAATTTTAAACTGAAAATTTTCCATCATGCAGAGGCATATGTCAGTATAATGTGATAGAGATGTTAATCTAAATTCACTCTTATTATATCCTATCCTATCTCATAACTCAAAGGTCGTCGGGGCACCACAGATGATCTTTTAACCAGTGTACTCCATCTTTCAATATAATTTCTGTAACAATGTGCTTTACTCCACCCCCACCTCACCCCTCCTTATATTCTCCAGACCTGGTTTCAAACCTAATGTTGACCATTGGCCGTTTCACACTAATAAGTAATATAGCATGCCACACAGTGCATGACAACTACAGCTAACTCTATGAAATCAACCGTTATTTCAATGTCAGTCTAAAATCTCTTTAGAGAAAATAGTTTTTATAAAACACAATCAACGCTTTTCCGTGCTGTATATCAATGTAAGTAAGTCTGAAGCGTTCTATAAGTACTGTATATGTAGATCTAAATATAATAAGCACTGACTATAGATCTACTGTACTGCTGTACAAATCCACAATGATCAACTCTAACCTTGATCTCGTAACTGCGGAAGAAGATGTTAGCCTTGAAGTAGTAGATGGCCTCATCAATGATGTCAGCTTCTCCCACTATAAACCAGTAACAATCAAGAATGACTTCATCATTATATTTTGTGTGCATCATTCAGAAAAGCTTCTAACAATAATATACAAACAAGTCAAATAACAGAGAAAAAAAAAGCATGCAACTCACACATTATCAAAACAACAAATGTCACAAATATATATGCTATCACTACAGCAAGCACCATCAATAAATCACAATCATTTTCATTATTATCCATTTTTCATGCAGAGTGACATAGAGCGACCAAATTTTTTGCTATTGCACGCTCGCGGAGCGACCGTGTAATGATGTGGTCTGCTCAGCGTCTGCCATGTGGACATCTATTTATAGCAAACGTGCGAGACTCTCGCACACGTGACAGTGATTTCCTGCGGAGTTTTCACTGCATTTTTTAGAGTGTGTAGACCGCACACAGTGAATTTTCAAAGTTTGATTAAAGTTTGAAGTTTGAGAGGGGGAGAATTATGACGTCAGATTCTTGCAGAATCTGAAGAAGAGGATGACCCATTTGAAGGATTTTAGGAGGCTGATTTGGTGCAGGTGATTGATGGAGAGGAAAGTGATTTGGACTTTCATTTTGACGATCTGTTTCCGTCGGATTTGAATAACAGCAACGATAAACAATCTGTGCTTTATTATTTGTGGCAGTGATCGTATTGCTGCATGTTGCGCAGTATGCAATGTTGACAGTCAGATTTTTTTTTCAAGTTGCAACACATTATAAAAATGTATGAGTAACATTTCATTTTGAAAAAAAATATGTGGTTGATTTATTAATAACGATGAGTGGAGCATAATTTTGGGTGGCAGTGATATCGTTTTCATCGGCAAATCGGTCATTCATCGATAAAATTCCAAAATGTCCGAAAGAGTCATGTTCTGATCGGCCCGCTGTCCTAAGGTTTTACGCCTCAGTCGTACACTCTTTCAGTCTTTGTCAGTTTTTTTGTCTGCTTGTCTCATGTCTGTTTAGTTGTTATTGCTTCTGACCATATTAATTTCCTATAGGATAAATAAAGGTGTTATGAGTTATTGTCGAACATCGCGTATTGGAAGTGCCAAGCATACAACACATGCATCAGAGTAACTCCCCTTTTTGCGAACGGCATGCTCCCGGCAATAAAAGTTTTTACTTTCGAAATGCCGCCGAAAAAGAAAACAAAACTTATCAGTGGACTCTCATTTGGTGTTAGAAAGAAGTCAAAATGATAGCCGAAAAATTTTCAAAATGTCCTAAAGGTTTGTGACTGAATCGGCCAAATGGCCTATGCTATAAATTTCTAGCAACATCACTGGGGTGGTGCATTTTAAATTAATTTTTGTATGTGCATAGTGTAGCATTTTGACGTAGTTACTTGCCTTGACCTAGGAAATAGAAGCTGACAAGGCTTAGGCCCTCTGGGGGTAAGAGGGTTAATATCAACAATGTTATAAACGAGCTTACTTTCTTTAGGTGCAGGACCCTTGTATGATGTCTTCAAAGGCAGCAGAGCCATGTTCCCTACCAGCTTGGGGGGACTGGTGTATTGTGAGTGATATGCCTGCAACATAAATAAACTTAGCGTTTGTACATTTCCATTAGCATGCGCACCACCACTAAAACTAAAGGGAAAAATACATCAGCCACCTCCCCTCATTTACAAAA